>JACAXG010000172.1:0-239370 GCA_018881555.1 Amblyornis subalaris | reverse complement strand
CCTCTCCTCTCCTCTCCTCTCCTCTCCTCTCCTCTCCTCTCCTCTCCTCTCCTCTCCTCTCCTCCCCTCTCCTCTCCTCCCCTCTCCTCTCTCTTTTCTTTTTCTGCCTCCTTCTTTTCTCTCTCTTGCTTTGTAGAAAATCTTGCAATGAATTTCTGAAGTACTAGAAAGCTGATAATGAATGTTCAGAGATTTGAATAACCAGCCAGTTCCAAGAAAAACACTGGAACAAGTAATTGTTGTACTGCAGTGTTATCTGAATTCTCCGTTCCAGTTTCTAAGAACAGATTTTACTCTAATGGACTATGGAGACTATGTAAGTCTATATAAATTTGTCCTTTGAACATAAATTTTGACAGATATACAGTGTTATATCACAGATGCATACACACAGTTATTCAACAGATCAGGGTCAGGACATTTCGTATTTATATTTAATAATGTTACTGCAGATTATTTCCTGTCTTCAGTTTCCATCTTTATTTTCTAGTGACAAAGATCTTATGGCTTGAAGAAATTAACAATGCGAACAGTTTCTGGAAGAAAAATAATTCACAAGTATAGAAGGTCAGAATAACAGGGAATGTGAGCAGAATTGGATGCAGAATGCTTGAATTCTGAGACTCCACATAACATTTCTATCTTTACTTTTACAAATGAAATTTGTTATCTATATATTTTACTTCACAAAGGCAAAAGTATTTCTGAATCTACTCCATTTACTGCTGTGAGAGGTTTCTTTTGCCATTGGTTTCCATGAGTGTGAGTTGAGATCAAGACAAATAGTACTTCGAAGCATTTGTTGATTGAAAAAAAAGTATCTGATTATTTTTTGTTTCCTCATCTCCTTAAAGGCTAACAGGGGCCTTTCTTTAGACAATATATAGAGGCTTGTGTGTCTCTGATTTTTGCGATTTTCACCTTGCAATATTCAGATAAAGTTTTCTGCACCGTCTTTGTCAAGAAATGTGTGACCGACACTGATACAGCAGCCCACACGTATCTGTAGCTAACTGAGAAGGTGGCAGCCTGTTGAGACAGAAGATTTCTTGTAAAGAAACTATGTAAAAGTCTTAATCCTTCTTCCTGTGGAGGTTGGTTGGAGTTTTGCATTCGATTTTGTGGAAACCAAATTGGTCCCCAGTTGAATAGAAAACAATCACTCACTGTATAGTGAGAATTTATATCCTGCAGAAAAGTATCCATTATTAAAAGAGACTGACATAGGGGTCACTGAGCAATTTTAGTAGCCTACAGATCATTACATTTATTACTCAATTTTTTTTTCTTTTATGCAAGAAAAACTCACAGCGACTTCAGTAAGAGTTTTTCTTACTTAAGGAGTACAGAACTGAGTACTTAGTTGAGAACAAAAGCAACATTAACAACTTCCATATGTCATTGCATAAACCTCATTCATATGTTTCTGATTTAACAGATTATAAAACAGAAAACAAAAATATTCTGTGTAACTTTGTGAGAAGCAGAAATGCTTTAAAGATCATGGATGAGAACAATTGGATTTTAGTTAGATGTGCAGTAATTGTTTGAACCCTGGAAATCATTTCTACAAAATAGTCTCTTGTTCTTTTTGTTCAGTCTATCTGTCTTACATACTGTTTCCATTCTCTTGTCTTCGCCTTTATTATTTCCAAAAACCCTGCAGGGATATTATGTCAGCACTTCTTGACCTCATGTGGTGAAGTTGTCAATATTGAATTAAGCATTTTTTTTAATATAACTATACCAATCCCATGCACGGATCTTCCCCGCAACATCCTTGATCATGTAACGAGGTCAAAATACATAGGAAAATGCTGTAACAGTACTAAAGTAAGAATGTGGGAACTTACAAACAATTTTAAACTTTTTAAATAAATTATGACTCAGTGTATGAATACTGTTCATTTCTTATTTTTATGCAGAAATCCTTAAACACAGACAAAATCCCCTGTCCAGAAAAAAGGGATTGCAAACACAGCAAGACTGAAATTCAAAATAGAAATAAAACTTTTTGCCACTAAATCTGTAAAAAATATTAGCAGCATCCTTAGGTACTGTAAATAGGAAATATTTTTCTATTTTTTTTAAATAAAAGTCATACCCAAATATAATATAACCCACTGCCGTAAGGACGATTGTCCAAAGTGGCCTTTTACTTTGATCTTGGTATCTGGAATTTGAAACTATGTGTACTCTCTTCCTCAAGTTTCTCTCCATGGCCATTAATTGGGTTCCTCTACCAGACAGCTACAGCCAGACAGCATGAAAACAGCGGCATTTTTTGCATTTAGTGTATTCAAAATTTAGCTTGTAATTTACCTGGATGTGAACCATGTAAAATAGTGTAAGCCTTAGATCGTAATACAAGCAATTAATCTTTTTCTTCGTATTTACTTAATGAACTGTGCTGTGTTATTCTGTTACTGATGAAGTGAGAAAGAAAGCATGAATATGGTAGTCTTCTAATGAGCTGTGGTCATACCAGAGTAGTGGTTTTCAAGCAAGCATGCTGTGGCTGGAGATCTAGGTCAGTAGGTCAGGAATTACTCTTTTAGAGAAAAAAAAGCTGACACTGACTGACAAGGCTCTAAAATTTAGTAGCATGTATTGAGGCAGACGTGTGTAAAACCTGCAAATAATGCAAGCTGAAATGAAATAAAAGGATCAAGGAACTGTAGACGTCTCCGGTCCTCTTCCATTGTATTGCTACACTTTTAAGAGCATTGTCAACTGCTGAGGGAGGAAGACAAGTCAGTAGAACTGAATGAATGTTCAGTAGAGATGAATAAGCAATCCTCATTTCCTACATACAAAATGTAGTTTTCTCACTGTCTATAATCTAAATATTTTCCTCCGTAAGTCACATAAAGTAATATAATCTCTTTGCCTGCAAAGGTAGTGTACTTTATTGTACTTACAGGCCCCAGAACACCTCCACTGTTCAAAGCGGTTTGTCTCTCATCTCTCTCCATTCTTTGGATGGTTCCTGGTGTCTTCCCTCACTGTGGTTGTTCAGTAACAATCACTCTCTGGAGCACTGCCTTTTTAAAAGTAGCAGAGACAAATGAGATGATCCACAGAAAAAAGGTTGTGGTGATATGTAGGTAGTTATTACCTCAGAGCATTCCCCATCTCTCACCATTCCTCCAAGACCCTGATGGAGCTTCCCAGGTGAATGGTCTTCTCTGTTTTGGATTTCTGGAGCTAACAGTGATAAGAGATAGTAGGACACAGGTGATGCCTGCTTGGTGGTAGCCATATTAATGGTTATGTTTTACCTAAGTAAGCAGTAGTTGTAATTATACTTAGCTTCATTTCAAGTAGATAAGACCTCACCAAATAAATCAGAAAGAGTTAACCATTATATAAACTTGATAGAAGAATCTTTTTACATTGAGAACAATCAATCACTTCAACAACCTCTTCAGGGATGTGGTGGCGTCCCCGTCACTGAAGCTTTTAAGACATGATAGATCAGGATACTGGATAATCTCATCTAGGCTTCTTTTCCCAGGAGAGATTGGACCAGGTGATCTTTTGAGACCCTTTCCAACCTAAGCTGTTCTATGGTTCTATCATTGTATACATATATATAAAATTGAAAAAAAACCCTACGGAGATAAATATAAAATATATAAATATATTATATGCATTATATAAATAAATATTTATATAATTGAAAATATTAAGAAACCCCCAAAAGTGTAACTCAGTAAGAAGAATCTCTCATTGAAATGTTATTTCCTTATTGTCGGCAGTAATTGAAAAAGGCACTCAGAATAGAGGTGGGGGGACATCTCTTTTCATTGCCCTGCACACTTGGTTCATCCAAAGTTCCCAACAAAATGGACCAGTAGCTTGTGCCCCATCCAGAAGCAAGAAGTCCTTTTAGTCTCTAGAGGTGTATTCTACTTGCTGACAAATTTCGTCTTTCTAGGTAGGCATCCAAGTTCATTGTAAACCTCTGAGTCTGTTAATAGGAATTCAGTACTGTTTGCTTCACTTAAAGTAGTAGTAGTTGCTCACTATATAAATAGTTGAAAAGATGTGTAAGTTCATCCTTGTCCTCCCTACAACGATGTAATTAGAAAATAAAGGGAAGCATTGTATACAATTTATTTCCTGGAGTACATGGCAAGGTTGTTTTAGATATATAGTGTGTTATTACTGCAAAATACTGTGAGGTTTCTCTAGCAGGTAGATAAAATGATAACAAGATCAACTAAAAAGTAGATAACTTGGATCAATATTTTAAAAAAAATTACTCTCCAGCCACTATCCTCCAAACCCTCAGTGTTTGTTTCTCTTTTGGTGGCAGAACATTTATCACATTGTGTCAAAGACTAAAGAAATATCACTTTGACAAGATGGATTTAGTTAAAGAGTGCACGTTGTTAACAGAGGTGGTAGTAATAATGTATGGAGTGTAACATACACACTTGGTCTGGCTTCCAGCTGTTTGGCTTCACAGTTATTATGTGCTCTGTGAAATAAATAAATCTTTCAATAATTCAGCAAAACATTTTGGAGTCCATCAGTTACTCTTTTTGAAGATGAAAGGAAAGTTTCCTTCCACTAGTAATTTTGAGGTACTGCACAACCTCTACTGGGTAAATCTTAAAAAATTAGAATGACCAGTGAATTTTGACTGTGAACTTAAATGTTAGTTCAAGAAAATCCATTATCTTTTTCTAGATACAAACATATTCACTGCTTTGAAATCCTTAGCTTTCCAGAAGTAAATACAATTTCGAGTCAGTACCACAGTTAATATTATTCCAAAGTCTAGGCAAGTATAAGAGTAAATATTGGCAAATTCAGCTTTTGGGAAAATTGTCTTGGGTCTCATCAAAAAAATGGCTGTATTTTTTCCATTTTCTGTCCTTCTGATTTGTTTCCTTTTTTTTTTTTTTTTTAAGTCAGATGTTCTCCAAACTGCGTCTGTTGTAAGTTCTTTAAAGCGGCTTTATAATTTTTACAATACTTTCAAGGGATCACATTTTTAATGGGAAATTATTTCTACTTCTTGAAATATTTCTTGTACACATGTGTAAACTCTTTACAACATAACCCAAACCCATGGAAGGCATCTAGGAAGAACTGTACAGGTCCAGAAAAATAATGAAAACTAAAGATGGAGCTAAATACAATGTAACATTTGACTTCTAATGCTTCGGTGGAAGGAAACCCTGTTCTGGCATTATCAAATCCCACTGGCCACAATACTCTTCTTACTAAGACACTAGAAAGTTGAATTTTAAAGCAAGTGTAAGGATGTTCTGAACTTCGTAATTCCTGTAAGACCCAGCATTTAATAAACAGCACCGAGATTTGAATGTGAAAGGTACAAATCGTGCAATGTGTTGAAAGAGCTTGGAATTGACTGTACAAGAGCTGATGTGCTTAGGCAGATGGGAATACTACTTGTGAACCTGCATTTAAAGGCTGCTATTTTCACCATAAACACAAGTACAATACACAAAAAACAACTTCTCTTGCTAACATCCTGATAATTTTGCCAAGAAATTTTAGAATTGTAAGATAACAGAAAATAAGAGACATTATTTGAGAGGTTAAGTATCTCTTCAGTCTGATCTGTGGGCTTCAGCTTGGGATATGAATGCAGCAAAATGTAACAGAAGTTAAGCAATGAAAAGAATTACAATCTTTCTCCTAGGTGTTTCATTTCAACAAATGGCCTATATGTTGGAAAAAGATACAAACACAGTAATTATGTATAAAATGCAGAGCTCTCTGTGTGTGTGTGTATGCTCTATTATTTGGTAAAGTGAACTTCTTGTTAAGTCATGGTTTTTTTCCATCTTTGCAATCAGATTTCACTTAGAGGAAAAATTACTGTCGTTTCAGAAAAAAGTTCTTTTTGGGAGAATGGCCACTGGGGAATTTGGGTTTAACCACTCAGCCAGAGCATAGACAGTAACTGTTTGGGTTTCTCTGTGTCATTCCACTCATTTCACTGGTATTTCTGCATTCATCTTACAGCACTACACTTGATCTCATCCTCCTATCTGAGGTGAGGTTGTTCACCACTACTATCTTCTTTTCATCACTAGCCTCATTTTTTTTTGTTCTGTCTTGATGTTAATAGTTTTCTTGGTGGGCCTTCTGCAATAGTCTTCACTGTTACACTACCAAAGGTTATTTTCTCAGTTAATGTAATTTAGTCCATGACAAGCTCTTTATTCCCACGACTGTTGTAAGAAAAGAAGTACATTGGTGGTCCTGATTCTCAGTCCAGAAAAGTACAAACAGAGTCCCAAGCTTCTAGGTAGCTACTTTGAAGATAAATAACAAAAAAAGAAGACAACAGAACTCTAAAAAGCTCACCATTTTGTTCACATGGGTCTAGATTTGGGATTGGGCTCCAAAAATTATGTGGCTTTTGTCCTTATAGATGATCTGAAAAACAACTTCTCTTTGTCCAGGTACTTCTTTTGGTTACTTCTGTTATTCACATTGCTATCACAGCATGTGTGGGAAGTCCAAAGTATAAATTATATTTTACAAGCAGGCTCACCTGTACAAAGTGCTAGAATGGCCTGCCAAAGACCATGGAGGAAGTTTGGGGCGTAAAGAGAACAGCATGTGCATTTCCTACAACCTTGAACCAGTCCTTGAACCACCAGTACAGTCTTCTGTTTCACTGTTACTGTCAACACAATGACTCACAAGTTGCCCAATCTGCAGTCAAGCTTGAATGTTTTAATAATTAGAGCTGGAGAATTTGTAAAAGAAAAACTTGAAGTATTGAAATAAGCTTGCAAAAAAGGTGCTCTGGTCAATTGTGAACACCATTTGTATTCACTAATTATTGCTAATTATGGAACTGAACCTCCTTAGAATGATTTTTCTGACAAAGAAAGTTAGATGATGGATATTTGTACTACATACTTTTTCTATAAAATACTACTGTGTGTGCTTTGTTATAGAAAACTGGGCTCAGAAAAAAAGAAAAATTTCCCATCTGGGATAAAACATAAAATCAGTGGGGAAAAAGTACTGCTGATATTAGGGAAGAGCATCCTTTCACTTTAAAGTTTTTAACTCTGAGTGGATCATTTCACTCATTTTTCATGACTAAAAACTGAGAAACTCCTTTAGATATTAAGAAATACAAAAATATTGTAGTCCTCTGTAAGGAATTCTGAGAAAAAAACAAAATGACAACATTTAATAAATAATTAGGTAAGACTGATTTGCACCTCCTGAGGATTTAACTTCTTTCTTGTCTTTTTAGTTAGATCAATACAAATTAAACCATTAAATTCAGTTTATGCTGAAGAAAATATCTCCTAACAGCCATGAGTTAGGAGCTTCTGCTGTGAACAGAAGCATGTTTGTCATATATGTTAAAGCTATCTAACATTTTCTTCTTTAAAGAATAATTTTCTTAAAATGATATTTTTGTGTATCTTAGAATTGCTGTATTTTAAGGGTTTTTTTTGCTTATCACGAGAGCTTACCTCATTTGTTGGCACTTTTCTTTCCACTGGAAAACTTTGAGATACATATTTATTGCAGTTCACAGTTTTTTCTGTTTCATCTGTCACTAAGGTCTCCTTACACAAGTGCAGAACTATGCAAGAATGAAAAATAATGTCAAGAAAACACTGAGACAAACATTTCTAATGCTGCAAGAGAGTTTGATCTTGCATGAGAGGTTCATGTCATGGGGTTAGAATGGTTCTCTTATTCTTTTTCTTAACTGTTTTCCCTTCTTCTCAGTGATACCACAATACAAAATCTACTAGTAACATAATCCATTATGCCACTGCATCAGTGAATTTGTCTGCACCTGTATTCCAGGAACTCCTGCACCTAAGAAAGAAGCTGCTCTCATATTTGTGAGGCCAAACTTCATCAGTATTTTAAAGACTGAAGCAACTAAGGTAACTAGTAATAAAAGTAATTTTGCATTTTTCAGTGCAAAAGTGAAAGTGCCTACAAGTTAAAGTAATTTTTCACATCCTCTCTGAAAACTGAGGTCTAAGGGGAAAAAAAAATGCCACTTCACTGAGCGGGAAGACAGATAATACTGCCTTTGCAGTTTTTCTTTGGGGGAAAAATCAAGTTCACCCACTTTAATCAGCTGTAAAAAGTAGAGTTTGGGCACAGATTTTAGCTACACATTGCCTGCTTGCAGCTAGTGCAGAGGCTGCCTGGCACCAAGTGAAATGACTTTCTGTCTGCTCTTATCTCCTCTTCCACTTCTTTCTAGTACAAAGCCGAACAAAGTATCTTAAAGCTGCTTAATGTCATCTGCCTGACTGGAAAGAAACTGAAGTATTAAAAGTTAGAAAGATTTGAAAAAGTGGGTTAGGAGCATCCATCCTATACTTTTCAATTTCTGTCCTTTATTTCATTCTAGACACTAAAAATACTTTTGTGAATGGGCTTAGGCAGATGTTAGCAAGTCAAAATAGCATGAACAGAAAATTTATGAACCAATCTAAACTGAAAATTTACAGGCATACCTCTGTTGCAATATCTCCTGGGAAAGCATTTCAGTGGAGCACAAATCTCCTTAGCTCTGAGATACAGTTCTGCACAGGGCTCTGCTGCCTTCCATGTTCCCCTCATTCACCATAAAGATCACAGATATTGCCTTACATTCTTTCCTCTTCAAGAAGATAATGAACTTCCCCATGATAAAATATGAAAATGTGGAGGACCAGACAAGATGGTAGATGGAGAAGTGAAGAGCTGAAGACCAAGATGAAACAGCCTTTTAATACTTTAAACAGTATACATAGAAAAAAATATATATATAAAGATTCATGTGGCATTAACCAAAAAGTAAACTACCCTGATTTTTTTTTGTGATTTTACCACTGTATTACACTTGATTCCTCTTTTGTGAAAAGCCTGCTCTAAAAAGAAATTATTATCCAAAAATTTATACAAGCATCTAGACATCTAGACACTCAGAGATGTACAGTACTGACTCCAGCAGGACTTGTCTACATAAACACTATTGTAGAGCTGAGCTGTAGTATTTAGCACTGGAATGGTTAAGGATACACTAGGAATGTCTTGCAGTTGACGCTGCCTAAATATATTTGAATTATTAGTGGGTTAGCACAGAAAGAAGGAGGGGTTACTAAAGCATTTCTTACCCTCGAGTTGTTTATCAAGTTCAGCCAAAGTTAAATGTTATGCTCAATGCACTTCAAGTTTTATAGGTGGTGTGGGGATAGATACATGTAGAGCTGTGCTACTTTCATCTTGTATTCAGCAATTGCTAACCTTCTTTTGCTCATTATCTAAAGCTGGTCTCCATGGGTCTCAACTATTTGGGACACATACATTTAGCAACACCCCTATGTTAATATGGTTCTCCTGAGATCGCAGCTGGGACACAGCGTTTCTGTAGCTGCTTATGATTAGATTAAGACTATTCTCTTTCCAACTTTTACTTCTTATGTCACTGTACAATCACGAAGCCTCCTTTTGCAACTTGTGCCCTCTTAAATTCTGGAAACATCTCAGTAAGATTATGGTTTCTTGTGGTTTTCTTCTTTTTTGTGTGTGTGTTTGGGGGTTTTTTTGGTTTCAATTTGTTTTTTAATATTTATTTTTAAATACTCCTTCTGTCATTGAAACAATTTCCCTGTAAAGATTTTGAAATCACTCTTATTCATGAAGGAATTACAAAACAATATGTTCACATTCCCCTTCTCTTGTTCTCTTATTTTGGAAAAGGAAAGTATATTCATCACTGCATTCATACTAGAGGATGCCATTTGCTTAAAGCTGCCATCCAAGTTCCTTGCATAACAGCTGTGCAGCCTGCTTCAGATGAAATCTGCTTTGCTACTGTGAACTTCCTAAGTACTGCATGTGCTCTGAATCCACTTATTTTAACTGATAAAACGGGCATGCCAGATGAACATCTTTACTGCTGGATACAAAAGGTTGTGTTGCTTGAGGAGTCTGCAGTGGAAGACTAATTTCCTGAACTGACATTGCTAGATTTCAAAAAGAATGCCCAGTGCCTGAAGGTGGGCTTCCAGGCCAGTACATATACAGATTGGGAGTCCAGAAAACCTCAGATTCTTTTCGCAGGAGACAGTCACCCACAAGTTTGGTTCTTGACTTGCTGTGTCTAGATTTGGCCCTCCTGTCCAACACGCATAGTTGTACATCTGTGCACAGTCTTTCAAATTGATCATAGTCCTCTGCTTCTCTAAGTGGTACACTATTTTCTCTCTGTTTTTACTGTTCTTGGTTTCTTTTTGCAGTATTCCTGATGGCTGCCTCCAAAAGGCAAAGCCCTTGTCTTGTGATGGATGTAGTGCAGCCAGTTTTCTGTCTCCCGGTTAGATAGGTTACACCTAAACATCTGCAAAGGTGTACACATGTTATGTACTGAGTGAAGTAATATACTGAGTGCTTTCACATGGGGGTCATCTATGCATCCTGGTAGAGGACAAATCAGGTGTAAGGCTATCAGAAAGTTCTCTGGTACTAAGTGAATTGATGATATTTCCTATTTAGTACAGAAAAAAATTCTTGAATTAATATTGCTTAAATGCATTTATTGCTTACAAGGATTTTTCAGGTGAAGCTTTTAGTTTCATTCTACTTGGTGCTGTCCTTGCTAAGATTCTCAAAAAATTAGTTGATTAGTTGTTTTGCTTTTCTGGAAAAACATGGAGAAGTGAAGTTTTGATGCCTGTCATACTGTGAAAGACTATCAGAATATCACATGTGAAATACAAAGGGAATTAACTACATATCCATAAAGTCTGTTTCATGACCTTTTCAAATGTTCAGGTATGTTGGAAGAACAAGCAATTCAGATACTGCCTATTTCTGTAGTGTCCCTGACTTCCAAGGTTGAGAGTGGGGTGATAGCAGTGATGCTAGCAACATTCAGTAATAATAGAAAATATTTAGCATAATACATAAATAATGAGGCAATGGTTTGGTGGGTTTTTTTGTTTCCACTCTCCTTTCTCTATAAACTTTAGAAATAGTCAAACAACTATGCATTCATTTATGAACTATCTTGCACAAGTGTTGTGATCTATCTTCTGTCCCAGAGATCCAGCTCGGTGGGAGGGAGACACGGAAATGGAGTCAATGAAGCACATGAGTGCGACAGTACAGCCATCTGTTTGGAGTGCAGTGCTCCTCGCATGGAGAGCAGCCTGACATCTCGCACCCATTTGGGACATACCAGATCAATGGCCCCCAGCTGTCACATTAGGTTCATACACAACTGAAGAAAGGCCGAGATGCTCTCCAGCTCTTCTTGTCTTCCCTTTTAATCACCCGGCTGTGAGTATTCATGCAGACAGTTTTATTGATGTAGAGTTAGTACTGTTTTTGCAGGACAAAGCTCTTAGCACATCACAGCCTCCTAATGGGTGATACTTCACAGTTAGGGATTTTGGTCAAATTCTTTTCTGTCGTCCTCCCTTCTTTCCTTTCCCCTTGCCCATCTTTATGTTTATAAGACCCACGTTTGACAAACAGAAAAAAACCTACATAATTGCTGAAAACTTGCTTGCTTTTAAGATTTGGTACAGTCATTGCAAGAAAGTATGTGTAATGTATATATGGATTTAATTTTCAATAACATGCATTTATTTAATAACTTTTGCATAATGTAGATATTTCCTGTGTAATGGATGGACACATTTGGTGCATATGCAGTACATGGCACATGGCACTACGCTGAGAGCTTTTTGACACTCTGGCTGGCAGTTGGTAATTTAAGTAATAAAAAGAAAAGACATTTCATCCTATCCATTCTTCTATTTACTGCCACTGCAAGTGTGCAAATAGTCATAAGTATTAAATTGTTAAAATGGTGTAGTATGTCTTTGGAGAAGCAACTCACTCCAAAAATTATTGTTAAAAATAACGAAAATTTAGTCCAATGTAAGACATGGCTAATCTCACAGTTGAGATTTGTAGGTGTTGAATTTGTTAATGATTTGTATTGGTTTTGCACTGGTATTCTTTTTTGATATAATTTTTATTTTTATTTCCTTCTTCAGTACTGGTGAACACTTTTTCAGCTGGCTTATTTCTGAGTAGGGCTCTAAGAAGAGACCTTGACATAGCAGAAAGAGCTCATAGCTGCTCCTGACACTTCACATGGTGGTCACAGCCTTCAATGTAGGATTTAAGACATGTAGCAAAAACTTGGTATCTGTAAGGGATTAAAAGACAAATCTTGAACAAATGGCAGAGCTACCAGTTCACGTGATCCTTACGTTGCATTTGTTTGTGTTTCCTAAAATTCTAACTACTAAATATCTGTGACTGAATGAAAATTTAACTCAGAACAGAAATTTCTAACCTCCATTTTACTACTACCCCTCTGTATCTTCTCCCCAACCTCCTTTAAATTCACTCCAAGATTTGAAACTC
This sequence comes from Amblyornis subalaris, assembly GCA_018881555.1. Lineage (NCBI taxonomy): Eukaryota > Metazoa > Chordata > Aves > Passeriformes > Ptilonorhynchidae > Amblyornis > Amblyornis subalaris. The sequence continues at coordinate 226,962 of JACAXG010000172.1, read as the reverse complement.
TGTAGGCTGCAAAAAGGAAATAATCATTTAAGAGCAGTTTTTCAAAACGTTGCATTAGCTGATAGCAAAATATTAACTTTATTTTAGTTCATATTTTTAGATCATTCTCATGAATGTTTTTATAATCTTAGATTTTAAATGTATTATAGCACTGAAAAAATACGTTCACATTGCACATGTTTATTTAATCTAGTTGGTGGTTAGCCCATGAAAGAATGAATAACTAATCAGAGAAGGGTGTAAATGGTAGTGTTTGTGTCAGTACTATCAGTTCAGCATTTTAAAACTGGTAGAAGAGTAGGTAGAAGATGACATTTTATATCATTAACTAAGAAAGCTGATAATTTTAACAAATGCAAGTTTATTCAATTTAATTTATAATGTTTAATATGTCCTTTTAATATTGTCATAAGCATTGATTTGATACAGACTGGGAAAACAACTGGAGTTCCTTCAGACTCATAACTGCTGTACTCCATACAATGCTTCATTCCATAGCTACTTTCATTAAAATCACAGGCTCTGGAGGAAGTTTTTCCTATCAATCTCCTCCTAATTTCTTCACTATTGAAGCTGCAGGTGCAGAACTTCAGAACTTCAAAGGGTATAGTGACAGTGAATTTGCAAAAACAAGTAGAGGCTTCAGTAAAATCCAGAATATCAAGGCCATCTTTGATAATTTTGAAATACTTTGGTACGAGTCTGGTTTTAGACTTCAAATTTCAAAGGAATTATTTCTATTAGACATGGTTTCTCTCTTCTTCTTTCTACTCAGTCACTCTTTTAGTTTGTGCACAGTTTCACGATTCTCTATCAGATCAGAGAAGCTTATGGACTATGCACCTGGTGTTTGCAGAGCAAGTTTTGGAAGTGGTAATAAACTGGAAAACAAAAGGCTTAATTTTCCTTCTATATCCTTTCTTTAGGGAGAAGGGAGGAAGGGATGAAGGTGTTTTACCAAGTTTAGACCAATTGGTTGAATTTGACTGTTGAATGCTAAACTACTGTAGGACTTGTCTCACTTGCCTGGAATGATTCTCGAATATTCAGGAGAACAAAAATTTTCAGTCTTATGGGTTGTTAGTTGAAAGTTTGTTGGGTTTGTTGGCTATTTTTTCCTTTTCTTTTTCTTTTCAGCAGAATTCATCTTGATAACTTTTTTGTCCCTCCTGACATGTAATAATAAAAATATTTTGAAAGTGAACACGGAAATCCTTCAGCTATCCAAAGTCTTGCAAAGTTGCTAACAAGTTTCCTATTTCTTTTCAGCTCTTCAGCTGACTTCTGGCAAGCCTGTAATTTAGTAATAACCTAAAAATTGCTGTGAAGTCACTGGTCAGCACCTAGAAAAGGATAGAAATCAGCTACCACTTCTTAAATGACCCTGTAGGCTTCAGAACAGGGCTCTGCTATTCCCCAAAACACTGGTTAAGTGCGAGCCTAGGGAAGATTAGAACAGTAAAAGCTATGAGAGACAGAAGGAATACACCCAATTCCTTTTCCTTTTATTCCTTCCTTTCTTTGCATGTCTTCCTTTCTCTGTCGCTCTCTGTCTCTTTTTCTAAAGTGAGAAATGTAGTACCGTGATCAGAAAACTTAGGTAAATAGTACTTCAAAAATATTTTAGTCCTAGGGTTGAGTAAAGTTTAAGTAAAGAGGCTATGATATTTGGTGTTATGAATTCTCCTCATTAGCATCATATAAAGCTGTGGAATCTGCTAGAAACCAGCATTCTAATCCATAAGATAAATATTTTTTAGTTCTGTAAGCAATATTGTGAATGAGAACATATGGCTGAAACAAATGGTAATAATACCCTTTCTTCACCAGGTCATATCAGCATGAAATACATGTTCTGTCATTTATAACAATAAAGGGATTTGTTTTATGAAAGAGTTATTTATTCATACGCGCTCTGCAGCTGCTAATGTCATTCTATCATTGTGATCTTGTTTTGTTCATTATGTGGCAGCTGGAGGTTTGCTCTCCATGGGCTTTGCAGAGGTCAAAAGAAGTATTTCTTGTAATTTGAAAGGCTCTCGTACTTAAAAAGAGCTTGACATCTTTCAGAACGTAGTCCAAAGTGCTAACACCAGACTATTCTACATAGACATATATTTCAGATATGTTTTCTGATGAAGTATTGTATATATAAATGAATCTTTATACATGGTGCTAAAGATGGAGATTCTTATCCATTTTCTGGTCTGATTCTCTTGTGGACTTTTAAAAATCTGTCTCCCTTGTCAAACAAAATTTTAGAGTTTGGGTTTTATTTTAATGACTTATTAGAATGGTATAGTGAAGTAATGGGATCAATTAATTACATGACTAAGCACCTTCTTTTGTATTTTTTATACTTGGTTCTTCCTTATAGATTTGAGCTGTGACTGAAGCTCACGAAAAATTAAAATGTTTCAATTTCTTTCAGGAAAGGTCTGTTCTGGTGGAATGACTATGTGTGATCTCAGTTGCTTTCAAAACTGGAGAAGTAATAGAGTGGTGAAGGATTTATCTAGCTATAATAAGAAGTGAAAATTAATCAATTTTATTATCCAGATTTCTTTGACAAGGGTCTGTGAATGTGCTTGTGTGCATATGCAAAGTAAACACTATTACTTTTAGAGGCTACTTGCAAATGAGAGAGAATTCGGGGTTTTGTTTAGGAAGCAGATAGAATGCCTATAATTTTTTTTTTTTTACTCCTCACATTCAGGAAGATCGGGGTTTGACATTTTTCCTTTTTATTTTGCCTCGAGTGCAGGAAGAACTGGAGTGAGATGTGTCATAGTTTTGCTTTGTCCAGACAGAAGAAAATACGTAGTCTGAAGGTGGTCATTTGAACATAACCTATAATTTCAGTGGAGAAAAGAGTGAATTTACTATTCAGTTATTAAGTAAGGAATGTTTTCTTCAGAGGGATTCAGAAGTTGGTAGGGTCTGTTATTTGCATGAAAATAAAAATTACACTTCTTTCAAAACTTCTCACTGACTATGTTTAAGTCTGTATGAACTGTTTTGAGATGAATTTTGGTATAGGCTGGTTAGAATTTTCACAAAATTAAAGCAACACGGGAAAAAAGAGGCTTTTCTCCTGTGTAAACCTCGATCATCTTCTCTGTCTTCTTGACCTTTGCTCATTCAGCCCATGGGGGCCAAACTCTTACATACTATAAAAATTTTCAGCATTTTCCATCTTTTCTGTTTTGAGTTGTTGCTGATTCTGTTGAGTTGAGTTGTAAGTCCTGGCAAGAGTTTTAAATATGACCTTTATATTTAAACTGCTATGAGGAACATGTCCTCAAGGAATTGAACACATACATTTCAGTGTAACACTGTTGACTGAGACACTCCTCATCATCTCCTAAAATCTCTATCTTTGCCCCCATTTTAACTTCTAGTGAGTAAATTAACTTGATGACCTAATGACTTAGTTTTTAATAAACAATTGGATACAGTGACATAAACCAGCAAGACAGGCTTATAGCCAATAAAAAGGTTTCTTGAGATAAAGTTTATGTATCAAAAGCAGCAGGTTTTCCAAGACATACTTCTTTTCAATTATCCCTGTAACTGGAAATCTAGGCAATAAAATAATAGGTATGCTATTTTACATAGCAGAATGAAAATAAACCTAAAATATTAATGTCCTCTAGCTTTGAAGAGAGCAAAAAATTGATTTGTTAAACAATTCAGATTTAAAAAACGTCATTAAAAATTCAAGTTCGTCTTCCAGCTTTAACAGTGTGACAAAACTAGCATATATTTTCCTGATTCTTATTCTTACTTTTAAAGAAATAATCTACTTTTCTACTTGAGACACAAAGTTTGTATGAGGACAAGCATAATTTTTGTTCCAGGTCGACATTTATTCCAAGTATGTGACTATAATGATGTAAAACACATAGCAATACATAACTTGGATTAACATTTACAGATCCTTTTTAACAATAAACGTATCTTATATTTCCATTATCCACATTTCTCAGATTTTTATATACATAATTCATTATTCCTTCAATAAAGCAAAGGAGGGAACAAACAGTTTCTTTGTTCAACACCATTTCATCTGGAATTCTGAGCATACATTTTTTAAACATTGTGTTAAATTATTTCGTAACAGATGGCTCTGAAATTACTTGAGGAACATGTATTTGGAGTAAAACTGTTCTTCAAAGAATACACAAATGTTATATTTTTTTGACAAATTAATTTACTATTTTAAAAATGCATACATACTAACATTCATGACAATGATTAATCAAGTTTACATAAGAGTTTTAGTGTAATTGTAGAAGATCAGTCATGTTTATCAATCTCATGCTAATAGCATTCCTTGGTATTCCAGCTCTTTTATGTCCCTGTCTTAAGTCTTTATTCTTGTAAACTTCTCACTCATACGGTTTTGTATTCATGAGTGAAAGATTAGCAATGAACCAGACTAAAATACACTCAAATTCTGTCCCCCTTTTTCTGATTTATTTTTTCTTAGTAGCTATTCAGTTTTAGTTCTTCTTGAGACTCTGATGAAACTGCAAAAGTTTTGACATTACCTTTCTGGTTTATTTATGAAGGACAAGGGACTGAGCAACTTATCCTTCTGTTTATGGAACCCTATTTTAAAATGAGGTATCTCTGTTATGAGATATCATGTATATGTTTATATATTATATTTTGGCTTTACAGTCAAAAAGCCTCCCACTACACTGTCAGATGTCTATGTGCTCTTGCAAGTTCAAGTTCTGTACATGCTTAACTCTGTGTCCATAATGATATTCTTAGTGACATAATAGTGTATGTGCATATTTTAAAATTTTGTGACACTGAAATGTAATGCTGAAAAAACCTGATTATTCTTATTCTTCTTGCTTGTTGATAGTCTCACATTAACTGGACAGACACAAAAAAAGCCAATAAGCTATTTTCACTGTTTCTTTCATGATGCATCCAATCAATCTCAAATTATTTATCCATGTGAACAGTAATTTTTAAATCAGTCTTTTAACAGGTCTGAAAAAAAACAACTTCATCAGTTGTATACAGCCCTCCTTGAATTTAAGAGGTTGATGTTAAAAAAGAGAGATGTCACTATCAGAGGCACTGTGGCCATAAGAACAGGGGATTTCAAGGGAAATCTGTGTCTTCCTTCTCTGACTCAGTGAAGTACATTATATAGTACTGCAGATTTATAACTAACAGTTCTTAGACCTTTTAAGTAGATTCATTGTGTCCTGGATAATTTCCAGTATAATTGAAATACAGCAAAGTGTAGTCAGTAAGTACTCAGTACCGCTCTTAGAAAATGTCCTCAGGAAGTGACTATCAATAATAATTTTATGTTAAACCCCTGTACTATTACTATGTGTTATCAAATAATTTCTATTAATTAAATGTCTTAAATGTAAATGCAGTCTTGCTTGTTACCTGGCTCCTACTGCTAGTATCTTACAACTTACCTGAGAAAAATTCCCCTTTTGTTGTGAAAGAAACTGTAAATTGTAGTAGCATTAATACATATAAAAAATTATGTGAAATTTGCTGTCTTCAGAAATAGTTCTTTATAAAGGAAAAATGATTTTGTAAATAACTAGGTAAACCCTAAACTGGTAGTCATAGCAAACAAATGGAAATAAAAATACGTTTCTAATAACCATGTCTTCTCAGCACAATTAAAGCAAGAGACAAAACATTGTAAACAACTTTTTTATCTGCCAAAACATGAGTTCAGAGCAATTATCTTCTTTTACTACAGATGACACCACAAACAACCAAAGCAGCAGTACGACTTTGCTCTTCATAATTGCTTTGTGTGTTAGAGATGCCATCAACTACAACTGGGAAAAAAAAACACCAAACAACAAAAAACCAAGCAATAACCAACAGAACAGAAAACAGAAAACAGCCTTCATTAGATTCTGTTATTTAAAACAAGAAGGAAATAATTTTAAACAGCTTGGCTTAAAAATGGATTTAAAAAACATTCATTAGTGATTCTATATTTGACTAAAACTAAAAGATCTTTTACATTTTAGAACAAAAATACTTAATTTGCTTTGAAATTATATTTAACAGAAGATTTAATGCCTGAAGATTAAAATAGAAAAAAAACCGCTTTAAAAGCATAGAAATATAAAACACTATACACCTTTCCAGATACCTAAGGCAGTGGTTAACCCTGGCAATATTGAGGCAGGGTGGGGAGTTCAAGCCAGTATGCCCTGCCTTCAATTAACTTCAGTGTCCCGGTTGTACACCCCCTAGAGCAGGAGCTCAGTATGGAAACAACCCTAAGCATGTGGGCCCAGTTCAGCTTATTAGTGCCCTCTCTGCAGCAGCTGCACCGTATCACTGAATAACAAATGAGGATGAGAAAGAGATGGCGGCCACAGAAAGAAGAGAACAAATAAGTGGCAGATGCCCATGAGCAGCTATAAAACACTGCTTATTTTCTCAAGTTATAAAACTGGCTTGAAAACAGTGCTACAGGGCTTCTTGTACTTATCCTTGTTTTACATACAAGAGAAGTCTGAATGGGAAGTACCTGGGAAGTACTCAGTGTGGAAATTATTTGATTCGATAGATAGGCAGAGTGTTACTTCAAAGGACTGGTACTTGCAAGCATATTACCTGAAGGTGTAATTACTGAGTACCTAAGAAATGTACATATTTCTTTCTAGTTTCAATTATTCAAAGTGTAATAACAAATAAACAAGGCATAAGGACACTGGGCATTAGTTGCTGGGGCAGGGGCCAGGCAGAAAGGGATGTGGGGCTACTGATTGGCAGGAGCTGAACATGAGCCAGTGTCTGCCCATGGGGCCAAGCAGACAAATGGCATCCTAGCCTATATCAGCAATAGTGCGGCCAGCAGGACCAGGGCAGTGATCGTCCCACTGTACTCAGCACTGGTGAGGTGGCTCTTTGAGTTCTGTGTCCAGTTCTGGGTCCCTCAATTAAGAAAGGATGTTGAGATGCTGGAGTGTGTCCAGAGAAGGGCAACAGAGCCAGGAGCACAAGTCACATGTGGAGTGGCTGTGGGAGCTGGCATTGTTTAGCCTGAAGAAAAGGAGGCTCGGGGGTGACCATGTCACTCCCTACAACTTCCTGAAAGCAGAGTGTAGCTGGGTGGTGTCAGTGTCTTCTCTCAGGCAACCACCGATGGCACAAGAAGACACAACCTTAAACTGTACCATGGGAAATTTAGGTTGGACATCAGGACTAAGTTCTTCATAGAAAGACTGATTGGACATGGGCATGGGCTGCCTAGAGAGGTGGTGGAGTCACCGTCCCTGGAGATGTTTAAGGAAAGAATGGACACGGCTCGTGATGCTATGGCCTGGTTGATATGGTGGTGTTAGGTCATAGGTTGGACTTGATGATCTCAAAGGTCTTTTCCAACCTAGCTGGTTCTGTGATTCTGTGAATATTAACATATAGTTCAAACATTTTTAAGCTTATGAACTTATGAACCACACTAATTGTGGTCTATTTATGTTGCCAAATGCAAATAAAAACTTTCAGCAGTGCTTTATACAAGACAAAAATCACAGTAAGAAGTTGATAGATAACTTCTACCTGAAAATTAGTGATTATTTCTCATTCTTTGTTTTCACTTCCTGTTTTCAAAATCTGCAGTTACAAATGGAGATCAGTTGGACATGGTAGGAAAGTGATGCTTGCCAATGTTTTCTGAATTCCTTTGAATAGCATATTTTTGCACCTGCACCTTCTGCAACTGGAATTTCAGCTGTGTGAAAATAGGCACACTTGTGGTAAAAAAAAGAAAAAAAAAACCCTATTTTGTTTTGGTGTGTAGAACCAATGTAAAAGAACTGTTGAAATGGTGCATTATGTATCTAGTCTCCTAGTAATCTAGAGGCAATGTGTATGATCAACTCGCATGGGAATTGGCCTAAAGATGTGTAATACAAAGCGACAGATAAAAAATACACAGGAGAGAGTTTAAATACACCTCAAGATTTCCAAAAAAAGGCAGAGTGGAATCTCAGAGAAAACTGTGATTCTATATCGTAACAGACCAGCTAACTAAATAATTTAAGATATTTTCACCTCTTTTCTTACGCATTCTCATGAATATGCATGAGAAATCATATCAAAGGACATATATCAAAGTAAATGCATTTCAAAGTAAAAAGAAATTATTCCTGAAGGTGAATCTTCTTATCAAATGTCAATACTGTAACATATTAATGGAAAGAAAAATTTCCATTAATTTCCTTACAGGCAACATGGGATGGGAAAAAAAATCCCAGAGTTCCCCCACCTTTCCTTGTCATATTAGGTAATAATACAGCTTTCCCTTCAAATTTGAGTGAACTCCTGTCTCTTTTGCCCAAGCAGAGTTATGAAACTGCCAAAGGCACAGCTACAAGCTCCAAAATAAGGTGTCCAGATTTTACCCTGTATGCTGCATTTATGGATTCAGTTCCTGCAGCACACTTTCTGTTGTGATCTATCCATGGAGTCTGTGGATGAGAGTGGAACACTTATGGGGACAGGGGAATTACTGGGTTATTCTGCAAGCTCTTATCTGCTCCTGCAAGTCCTGCAATATTTGAATTGGTATCCCTTTGAAGAAATGTTCCTTTTTGCTAGATCCGCTAATACAGGACACTCACTCCAGAGTCTTCCCAGTTGAAGTAGTTTCTGGAGTTTGCTATTCCCAAAATTATGTTTGGGAAAGCAAAAGCTGGCCTCAGACAAAATGGCACCAGGTATCACCCTAATGACAAAGAAGTGCAGCCAGAGAATGGAGAGAATTCATACTATCTCTGTATTTGCACACACCTCTACTTTTTGCTTTTGTGATCCTTGCAAGCAGGACTCATTCAAGGCTGGCCTCTGCTGAAATCAAGACCTTGTGGAAGGGGCAAGATCTGATAATTTACTCCTCTGTTGCAACGATTTGGTTTAGGGTTGTTTGGACCTTAGTCTGAATGATCATCTTGTTAGAAAGAAAAGTAATTTGTGTATACTGAAATGCAGAGATATAATGAAAGAGAATAAACTGTTTTCCAGTGGTAAAGCAGATTTGCATGCATTTCTAAACCTTATACATCAGTTCCAGAAGGAGTGATGTAGTCACCAGTTCATGTTAGGAATATTTTCTCAAGTGAGTCTGGTAAAATAGGCCTCAATTCTATTACTTTAGCAGGTCTGCAAACTCAAATTTGTAGATAATCTCATTAATATTAATGGAACTATTCACATTTTCACAGCTATGAAGATAAAAGTCAGTATCTTCAGTATAGTCACCATGTTTTGACAGTTTTCAGTCATATTTTTATAACAGGTGCTGTGGTGGTTTTAAAACTGGAAAATTAAACCCGCTCAAGCTGCTCCCTTTTCCACTCACCCCTTCTGATAATGGAGGAATACCAGGAGAGATTATAAATTGGAATCACAATTTACTGAAAATTGCAATAATCACAACAATATTAATAACACAGAGTGTTCAAAAGAGAGAGGGTGTTCACCACTGAACAAATGAGAGTTTTCACGACTTAATGCCTGCCATCCCCCTCCACACCCCTTCAGTCCAAGAAAACAATGAGGACTTGCATCAAACAAACTCCTCCAGAAGCTAGATCATCCCTGTTGTGCCATGCCATCTCCTCAGATGACTTGCTGGTTCGACTCGGCAGAGCTGTCTTCAGCACCGCTCCACTTGGCTCCGCTGGGGCTTGGGCTCCACGTGGGTTGGCCCCGTGCCACTTCTGCTCTCTCCCTTTTCTTCTCGCAGAGCAGCATCTCAGGCTTGCCATCGCTGTCTTTCAGGACTAAGCCACAAAAGCTTTGGTTCGGAGGAACACGAAAAGGAACCGCCAGGGGCGGAGAGGGGCTAGGTCTGCTGGGCTGACCTGCTATCTTCTCCCTGCAGAGAGCCAGGCAAAAATGGCCAATTTTCCATTTCCGGCCCCACTTTTTTCCCTGCAGAAAGCTTGCTCCCCCAGTGGTGATGTGTGTGGTATGGAATAGACAGTGCTAAAAGCTCCACATCCTTGTCTCTGTACCCAGGACAGGTCCGTATTTGCATTACAGGTTCTCGAGACTGTATGTCTGGATAGTCAGTCTCACACAAAGAAAAAAAACATTCTTTCATTCAGGCTTGTTAATTTGTATTTCGTGCTCAAGATACACGAGCCTTCTCTTCAATTAAGAACATAGGATGTGATCTGAAAGTCATAAGCAAAACTCGCAAAATGTCAGACCATCTAAACAGTGAGTACTGTACAGATAGTTTTGAAGAAATGGGAGGCATCTGTAAATATTTCTGGAAGAGAACAAAACCAACATGCAACAGAGTATTTATAAGCGTCAACATTCTGAGCAGGTCTAATAAAATCAACCTTGCTTCAACAAGAGACATGCTATTGCCATGAACTGGTTTGTAAGCATTTGTAATGAATAGCCATTTACAATTTTTGTAGTTATTCATGCTGATTTCATTCAAATGTCAATTATGGAAAGCAAAAGCACTCCTTTTCAGTCCAAAATCAGTGGTTATACAGCACTGAATGGATTTTTACTCTTCTTCTCATTTTGCACGTTGAAGTCTTCCTCCAAATAATATGTAGTGTAGGTATTTCTTTTCCTCATCTTGAGGACTGCTTAACACTTTGCGACATTGAAAATATCTCTAGGCACATTTTTAGCCTGATTTCCTGAGGAAACAAGGCTTAGGCAGTCATGCTGTCTGTGTGTCTCTGTTTCTCTCACTGGTACCCTGGAGTGCCTTGGACAGTTTCAACAAAATTTGACAGACATTGAGTTTTCAAAGATATTAAGCTCTTTCAACCAGCCCGCACAAAATGTTGCCCTGGGGCCTCATTGAGGCTCCAGAGCTGTTTGTTTGATCCATCAGAGTTGAGTTGTTCTGTTTAGGCTCACCCAGCAGCCAAGAAATAGCAACTAACCAGGCAGCAAGCTCACAGAGAGCTGCTGGTCAGCTGGCACTGCTGTGTTTTCACAAAGCCACAGTGTGTGCTACTTCTTGCTGAGCTGTCAGGTCAAGAAAAAGTTGGGGGACGGGACCTGATGGGTTGTGGGCAGATTCATGCAGGAGTACAGATACGGCTGTGTAGAACTGCAAAGCACTGGGATTCAACCATTCTATGAAATAAATACTTAGAAAAAAACCCCAAAAAACCAAAACAACCCAATAAAAAAAAACTCCATAGTTTTATTTGTCACAGAACTACTTAAGCAATGAAACAAAACACAGGGTTCAACACTCACCGCCATCCAAATATGTGCATAACACATCTGTTAGGAAGCAACCAGTATCTGAAAGCTACAGAAACAGACACACACATCCAGAATGAACAGACACACACAGCCAGGGCATGTGTGTGCATGTAGATATCTATGCCTACTTGCATATGAATGCACTAATCCTCAAATTCTGTGCTCTTGGTCTTTCCAGTGCATTTTGGCCACAGGACACCTAGTTGATACTCTACTCCCAGATGGTGGAGCATGGTATTTGGCCTGTAAGATTAGGGTCAACCCTACCAATTTTAATCAAGCTTACTGATTTGGCTTTTATAAATAAAATTTCTGGATAAACTATGTCGTTTGTCACTAGCAGGGCTCATATTATATAATTACGATGTGAGCTGCAAATCAGCCTCACAAGGGCAATGGTATCACAGAAACATTCTAGTAGTTCTAGAAAGCAGCTTTGTTTCAGAAAAAAAGTCAGAAACTATTTCACAAATTTCTTTTATTGCCAAAAATCTATCTTAAAATGTGTTAACCATTTGCCTTTGCTCTTTACCATGAACTGCTGTCTGTCTTCTGTTAAGAACAAAGTGATTGGAGCCAAATGATTAAAGCAACAATTTAATATTTTTGTATCCTTTAATTATCCTTTTAATATGTATCCATATTAAAAATTAATGAAAAAATTGAAGGAAAAAAACCAAAAACAACATTTGAAGGGCATAATAGAGTGGACAGCAAATGTCCTGTAAGTAATGCCAGCAGGCAGGAAATAACATAGATTAAATTCAAAGCAGCCATTCATGTCTTCAGTCTCTCCAAGAATGCTAGTATAAATCCAGCTGGCACCTCAGGTAGCTTCTCCAGCCACATCTGCCTGACGCATTTGGCTGTGTCTGAAACTTCTTTTTCCTTTTTTTTTTTTCCTTAAGGAAAGGTCTAACTGCTAGGAAAAGTGTAATTCATTTATTTCAGAATTTTACGGAACAAATAATTCACCACGTGGCAACTTCTCTCCTCGTAAGGTTTTTCCTACTGTTGCAATGCTGAGCAGGAACAACTGAACAGCTATGACTGCCGTGCTTCATATTTAGAGAGGCATGGCTGTATTTCCATCACATGTTTGTGGTTTTCCTTTTTCAGCAAGATGCCCAGTCATGAGCTTGAAGAAATGCTAACTTCTTGCTGTTGCACTAAGAAAGCCCTCAACCAACGACAGCAGTGTATCAGCAACCAAATATTGGTTCATTCTGATTATATAAAGCACTAGCTGTTTACCATTGTGCTAGGCCAAAATGTTTCTATGAGATTCTAGAAATCATTTTACACCAAAAATTATTTGGACAGATCTCACCTTCATTTAATTCTGTTGAATTTTGGCTTAAAATCAGGAAGAATTTGCATAACTGGCTAGGGAAGGACCATAGTCCCAAAATGTGAATGAAAACTTTCAAAAGCCTCTAAATTGGAAGTGGAATGTTGTTATAAGCTGTCTTTCTTTATAACAGCGGGACAACATGGGATTATGGAATTTAAACGCATTGTATTTTGGTTATATGTTTTTTAGCTCATGAAAGTACAAAGTATTTGTCTACTTGAAATAAATGTCTTTTGTATATCTGCCTGCATGCAGTCATCCTGGAAAATTGTATATAAATTCCGAGCTCAGATTTGGGTTAGAAGTGTTATGTGAAACCTCAAAATGACAATACTCTATTGCACAAAATAAAGAACGTTAGAAATAAAAAAGTGTATTATTCAATCTATTTCTTTATGCCTGCACAGCATCAAGCAAACAACTAGCTCTCAATAAACGGTAAGAAAGAACAAATAAGCACAAGAGAGTACAGCTGAAATAATCCGAAAGAATTAAGGCCAAGTAATTACAGCTTCTTAGATATGTTGACTATAAAGAAGTGTTTTGCTTGAGGGAACTTGAGGTTAACCATATGGCATACTGACCTAATCTTCAAAGGTACAAGAATAGGAGGCTTTAGATGAAGCATGGCATTGCTATCTAATTCTGTGACACAGAAGAACAACTTACGTAGCTCTGTAGATAATTTGGTAGTCTTTATTAATAATAGTAGTTGTGTAAGTAAGTTAATATTATGGCCAACATTCAAGCATAATGTTTTAGGATATAAAGGGAGGAGTGATAGAGCCAGGAAAACAAGTGGAACAGTGATTCACTGCAGTATGAATCACTTGTGTCTAAAAGCAGAACTGGTCCTATTGTTTTTTGCATCATGTCAATATTTCCATGGCAAATCATTGTTTTCAGGGCTTGTATCCATGGAAAATGGATTTTTAATTAAAACTGGTACACAAAACACTAGGCCAACAGCACCAATGTGAATTACTGGAAGTTATAAATGTTTTCCCATGCAAAAGCCATTTAGGTCATTTGCATATATTTTTCAAGACAAAATTGATTTTGAAATGAATATTTGAACAGTACTTAGATTTTTGTGAACTTGAGAGGAAAAGATCTGTGCGTTTTACTGTCTCCCATTTTTTTAGTTTTTAAATTATTGTTTATTCTTTCCCCTACTTATTCTTCGAATTCTTACTGCTTTGTATCACAGGCATTTTTGCTTCGGGATTTGTTTAGCTACAGGTGTAAACCCAGGTTGACCAATTACAAGTTGACCTCTGAGGGCCTGATTCTGTAGCCAAACAACAGCAGACTTTTAACTCCCAGTGTGTTCCTTGTAATTGGATTTATATTTATGGTTTATTTCCTAAATATCTCATAACAGGTAAAATGCAAATTTGGACTAGATGTTTTTAGTCTGCAGGTTTTAATCAAAACTTCATGATCAGAGCAAACTCTGATGTAATGTAATGACAATACATGAATAATCCTAGATTTCCCCACACAGGCAGTTTGAACCCAGGTGTCTTTTGGTTTCTGGCTGGCATTTGATAGGGATACCTAAAACTTCAGATTTGACAAACTCTGACCTCTTCAGCAAATTTATAGAAATGGAGGTGGAGGACATTTTTTTCTGTCCAGTTGGGGAGATGGATAGATTGGACACTTCTATCCAAGCCAGTTCCTTGTGTATTAAACATCTGTAACATATCTGTATAATTTGAAGATTTCCCGCCATAAAATGATTTTTTTTTCTTAACTCCTTTTCTCCGGATTTCAGTGCTTTGGGCTTTGTATGCATGTCTTTCACTATCAGGCACCTACCTTGAAATAAGTAAGACTGCCTGACACAGTCTGGTGAAGGGGGAGGAATTTAATAAATGGTCAAAAAGGTTAGTAGTAATAGGGCATCATTATGCATTCTGTGAAGCTTATTTTATCATAGTACAGTCTATCTTGGGAATATCTGAAATATTCTAGTCTAAATCAATGTGTTCTTTTTTTTTTTGGCACAATGCAAAACAGCCCGGTCAAGTTATAAAAATTTTTGCTAAGGAGAACTTTTACCTCTGAAGATATTATGGAGTTTAGACACTTCTTTCTTCCTCAGATGTAAGGAATTATCTTTTCATTCACAATTACATCTATTGTTAAATAAAATTATCACCTCACAATTATGACAATATCTAATGAAATTAATAACACTGCTTAAATTATCATTAAAGTGTGTTTAAGACAGCAAATGTAAACTCTAATAAGTATTCAATAAAACATAAAATCAGAAACAAAATGCTGTTTAATAAATCCTAAGGACACAAGATGATGATGGTGATGATGATGATCTCATCACCATCACCATCACTGTCATCATCATCATTGTTATTATTTTTATCATCATCTAAAACCTTCTTAGAAATTTCTTCCACCAAGGTCAATACTACAACACTTATTGTCTTAATATTAAGAGCTTCAATCCCCTCCCTCCCCTGTTTTTGAGTTTTGTTAAATTAAAAGGACGACTCAGAATGACTACATAACTGTGATGACTTGACCTTTCACACCACCTGTTACCCATGTCACTTGTCTCATGAGAGGTCCTTCTTTTGCAAAGAGATGTAGATAACACCGTGAGTAATAAAGAGATTTAAAGATCTGAAGTTCAGCTTTTCTTTTTAATAGAGTACAGAGACTCTCATTTGAAATTGTAGATTTTCCCAAACTTTCTTTTTTTATATTTGAATAGTTGACCACCAGTTGTTTTTAATGCAAAGAAAAAAATTATTTATTACTACCATAAGACATTCAGGTCTTAAATTTAGAAAGAAGATGAAAAGTTTCTTCTAAAAAACGTTTTTCTGCAGGAAGTCAATATGGTCAACTTCTACCGCCACTTCTTATTTTTGTGGAAGAAATCTTGTCTTCCTGGATTTTTGTTTTTCTTTTCCTATTCTGGCCTAAATTTAATAGGATGAGTTAGGTTTTAACCTGAAAGTACTCAGGGGAGAAGGCGGAAGAAATCATCACCCTTCTACTTCCTGGAGTGGAGAGTTGCTGACAACAGTGCACGAGACTACACAGAAGTGAGAAACAGATGGGAATAAAGATCATACTCTTGTTTTCTTCTCCGTATGACTCAGAGAAGCAATTCCTTGTGTGGGTGATACGTACTTCATTTGAATGGATGTGACATTTGCATTTTGCCCTTGCAGCCCAGCAGTCAAGAGCTATGCATATGTCACAATTCTGACTCCAAGCAAGAAGGAGGTGGTCAGGATAAAGGGGAACAGTTAAAGGTCTTGGGTTTCCTGTGGTGTACTCACATACTCACTGTGGATACTATAAGAAAATATTTCATACTTGCTATTGTCTTTACTTTTCCATAAAGGGAACATTTTCTTTGAAGTGTCACTGGATTCATTATCTCTGGCATGGATTATCTGAGTGCATCTGCAGGGGGAGGTTGCTCAGTAAGCTTTTAGCAAAAGTCTCACAAGAGGACACTCAGTCTCACTGGGAGCTCCCTCCAGCACTTTATTATCTCATTGGATTATTTCATTCTTGAAGCTGCCGAGTGGAACTACAGCTAATGCCTAGCGAGAGTTTACCTAAAATACTTTCCTCACTGCACTCTGTGGCAAGGCAGGTCTGCATAAACTGTCAGTATGCTTGCAATGTAGTAGGATTTCTTTGGAGTAGCTGTTTATTTTAGAAGATTACAGCCATTAACAGATAACACTTTCCCACCCTCAAAGGTATGCATATTTTTTGCCATCCATAGGTGTTCCATTCAGAAATTTGTCTGGAGCTTGCAAGTGTCTCTTTAGTCAAAATTAGAAGAGTTTTACACTATATTCATAAAACTCTCAGTTTTCTGAAGGGAAGATTACAAAGCTATTACAGATATCAAAGAGCAGCAGCTGTCTGCTCGGCTGGAAACCAGGTATTCCATAACAGCAGTCCCTGTTATGTGGCTTACTGCACGTAAAAGGATGTAGGTGAAAGAGGATTCATAATGTCAGCCTGACAGACTCTTGAATCAGCTGAGTTACATGAAAGACTAAATACCTTGTGCTTGTATGGTGCAAAGGGAAGTCTGCTATATAAATGTGTACCCATTAAAGAATTTAGTAAATCTCCACCCTTAGAGATATCCAAAGCCTGTCTGGACACAGCCTTGAACCATCTGTTCCAGCTCCCCCTGTTTTGAGCAGGGGTGTTGGACTAGTTGACCTTCACAGGTGCCTTCCAGCCTCAACCAACTCTGTGATTCTCCATAATAACATCTATGTGATAATGTGCAAAGTCCAGTTTAGTTTGGTGCCTTTCCTTCCTCAGCCATATTCCAATTGCTAATTAATCTCACTTACGATGCTTGCAAGAGTAACAAAATCAAAATTGGTTCAATTCTAGCTTTTTTCCACTTGTTATAGTTCTAACTCCAGATGAAAACAATTTAGAGATTTCTTTTCTCCCAAAGAAGTTAAAATGCTTTCCCCCCTTCTTTTTACCTTTTTGTGTAATTTATTTCCTGTCAATAGATCAATAATTTTATTACTTGTAATTCAAATAACTTCTCTATATTGCCATGCTTCCACATACACAGTTCAGTAGCAGAGTTAGCAGATTTCATAGTAAAAAGTATTTGCTGTTGAGCGACTGGGAGTTGTACTTACATCCTTGTCAATCTAGAAATAGGAAATGAAAAGTGATAGGTCTTTCTCATCCTTGAAGTGTCGGTACTAAAATCTCAACATGAAAGGCTCCTGAGACACAAAATTTTATGGTTTTTTTTCTGCATGAAAAACATAGCGGAAATCATTCTGGTTTTTTAATAATTATCTCATTTTAAGCCCAGTGCAAATGTTTTTATAGTAATTAAAGTATTGGGGATTACAAATTCAATACAGAGACCATAGAATAAATAAAATTGAACTACACATTCAATTGCACTAGGTAGTTGGTGTATAGTTGTTCCAGACATTTGTTTTTTTCTTGGTTGTTCTGCTCCAAATGGCATGGAGGCTCCTCTTCTAAAGATTATTGTCTCAAACTGTGAGTTTGGAGGTTTGCATGTTTGTATTTAATTTATGCAGAGCATCACATTGTGGAAAGATACTGGTATAAATATTGTAGGCAATGGAACTCGATACACTACCATAAAAAGAGGCTAACTGATCAATTTCATATGTGTATCTGGTTTTGGTTTTTGTTTTTTGTGTTTTATTAGGTCTCAGTTATTGGTGTTTTGGGGTATTTTAATTATTTTATTTTGTTYAATTTTATTTTATTTTATTCATGCAGATTTTTTGCCATTCAAGGATTAAATCAGGAACCACACCAACATTGACTGAGTCTCTCCCACCCTGCATCCATTAGAAGTGTTTGAACCCAAATCATGTCTGCAATACTCCTTCCATTACAAAGTAATGTCAAGATCTCTGCAAAGATTGTGCCCTGCTTAATGTCTTATTTGTCATATAGATAAATCCCACTGTTTGACATTCAGAATTATCTCTAATAGCGTTGCCACTTTCCTAGGATCTTCGTCCCCATTCAGCATAGCTATTGTATAATCTTTACTAAAATAGTATGCCTAAAAACAAATAACATATATGTTGCACAGATTTTGAAATTGTAAAAGGCTATATAAACATCAAGTCCATGGAGATTCAATCATGTAATTTCAACTGTAAAGAAGAGAAAACATATGTCATACATGAAACTTACACTACTTTAATCATAAACAGAAAAGATTAAGAAAGGGAGAAACTAGTGGTTGCTGTTACTCTTACAACAATCAGCTTCAAGACTACTTCTCACAGTTCTGCTCTTTTCAAAATGGAATCTAAAAAACAGCTGGGACGACCTGAAATCTTTCCTTTTCCAGGCTGAACAAATCCAATTATCTCAGCCTTTCCTCACAGGAGAGGTTCTCCAACCCTCTGATCACCTCTGTGTCCCTTCTCTGAACTCACTGCAACAGGTCCATGTCCTTCCTCTGCTGAGGACCCCAGAGCTGGATGCAGTGTTCCAGGTGAGGTCTCACCGGAGTAGAGTAGAGGGACAGAATCTGTAGCCCTTTCCTTGTCCATTGATGGATTCACTCCATCAAAGAAGCCCATTGGGTTGGTCAGGTAGAACTTGCCCATAGTGAAGCTGTGCTGGCTGTCTCGAGTCACCTCCCTGTCCTTCATATGCCTTAGCACAGCTTCTACATATGTAAAAATAATTTTCATTTATTAATATGTATTAAGGGAATAATTCCCACTACACTGCAGACTTGACGGTAAAGTAGTAACATAAATCTGATATTCAGACTAAACTTCATCTTTGAGATCAGTAATTTAAATTATATGCTGCTTTACTCTGCAAACTAGATCATTACATTTCTTAGGCTAAGACTGCACTATTTAGATGGAGAGTTAACTTTATTTTTGTCACATTTTATTTTGTTTGCAGATTTCCAGAAGCATTTGGCACGCAACTCCATTGCTACTTTCTTCAGGGAGCAAAGTTGAACAAGGTGTACACTTCTCCTTCCCTAATCTCCAAATGGTGCTTCTGATTCTCTGCCCCACTAAGTCCTTATTTTATCTCTGCAATTCTCTGTGGCATATCATTGCAAATAAAGTCAATGAAATTATCTCAGCAACAGGTAAACTTGAAAGAGTCATTAATTAGCAAGCGTAACTATAGTGGTGGTGAGGGACATTCTGGCTTCTTGCTGCTGTTTACACTAGGAAAAGCTTTCTACTTGGGGGTTGTACCTAGTGACATTGCAATGTACAGACATGATGGTAAAGCATTCACTCTAGTATGATGACCCAGTCAAAATGCAGTGGAGAAGTACATTTTCTTGTGTTTACACAGGGAACAGGAGTGGCCAGAAAAGAAGACATAAGTATACATCACAATAAATCAAACTGGTTGTTCTGACATGGATAACGAAAGTCATGTCCATAAAACCTGTTGCACCCTTCAATTGGTGCACCACCTACAGTTAGACCTTCTGAATGGCAGCCTCTGGAATCACAGTGAGGTGCTTACACCAAAATGACTAGAAACAGCACAATATGTCTGTGACTGAATGCTTTCACATAATCCTGGCATTTATTTTCCTAGCAGAAGTATCATGTTGACTAGCTTATCTAACAGGGTAGAACTGAAACACTGATGTTCATGGAAACAAGTTTCCTTAACCTGACGTTTTCCTCAAACTCTGGTATTGGTGGCACAGTCCTCTGTCACTCATCCTGGTATAGAGATTTGTAACTTTTTTTAAGCTTTTACTGACAGCAGCCACAGAAGTTAAAAACAAACTCTGTTCCCAGATTAGCCAGTGAGAACCAAGCCAAATCATCAAGTCAAGAGGGTGACCATACTGATGGTGACAGACTCAGCATCACAGACAAGTGTGGGGTAAGACCCTGCCACCACCATGCTAGAAGAGAACAAACAAAAGCAAGTAGGGCTATAGGTGAAAATTTTGTGGCAAATGCTACACAAACACCTAGTTTTATGCTCTAGCTAATTAATTCAAACTACCTCTACTCTAGATTCAGTTTGCATTACCCAATGATCAAGCGGTGCAAACATCTGATATCAGAGACCACCAGACCTTTTTAGGGGTGGGAGAGAGAAGGCTGTAATGCATTTTCCATATCTTAGTTTCGAAGTTTAAATCAATTTTTAGCAAACTTTTGACAATTTCTGAAGAATGTAAGTGAAGAAAATTACCTTAAATGGCCAGCTGAATTGTGGGGAATTGAGCATTGTAGAAGTCTGTATAGATTCTCTGAAGAATCTATTTTTGGTGGTACTGTGGTATGGAAGCTGGACATGTTTCTTTGTTTTGAAGCAAATACTATACGTGGGAAAAAAGAACAGTAAAAGAATAGATGTAAATAGACGTAAGTCTCCAAAATGCCTGAGAACTGATTAAAACCCTAAAGGACAAAAGAGAACTATAAATTGAGAAAGAAAGATGAATTAACACATTCTCTCCATTACAGATAAGAAGGTTGCAATTGTGTTGGGGTTCTATCCAGGACATGTGGCGTGTGTTAGAGAAGTGTCTATATGTAGCAAAGAAGCAAATGTAGCTGCTGCTGCTAAGCATTTTTCAAAGTGTGTTTTATATCCCTGGTCACTGCTATTTGTATTCCTGCTGCAATACAGTAGGAAAAGTTCCATGAAATATTTAGAGAAGTTGTTCCTAGGGAACTGCCTCTGGGCGAGGTGGCACAAGGTTGTACAAGCTTACTGTAAAGTTATTGAAAGAGTATTATTTACTATGCAGAACATCATATTGACTCTGACAAACACCAAGAGCAAACAAATCAATATTACATTCTGTATAGACCACCAGAAATCGCATGGAAATGCATGGTTTCCTGTATAGACAACTACAAACACAGCCTGTAAAATTTGTTTCTACAAAAACACACTAACCTCCTAGTGACTCATATATGACTGACTGCCACAGAGCTAGAAATCTGCCCAGAATTTCACAGTGTTGGGAATTTTTTGACAAATGGTACACCCACCCTATAACAAAACCAGAGTAATCAAACCCAAGCTATGCTTTATGTAGCCTTTATCTTAAACAGATGGTAAATTGCCAGGACACCAGTTTGACATTACATAAGGCGAAAGCAGAACAGAGAAAAAAAGGTCTGGCAGCAGGTCTCAGTCTGGTGGGGACATGTAATTTCTTCAGATTCACTCACTTTTGAGTTAATCCAGGCTCTGCTCTGTTATCACAGGTGTTCAGCCACCCTCTAGGCATCTCTGGTTGCTTTATTCCCGTTAGCTCAGTTAATGAAATACCTTTGGTTCAGAGTGTGAGGATAGGCGGCAGGACTCCCCTGTGGTCCTTTCCTTCAACACTTGTTGTTTTGCTGGAAGTAACCAGGTTCATCATAGTCTGCTGTGACGTGGCCTGCCAGGACACAGCAGCAGGCTTAGGCTACTAATTACCCTCCCAGCCCTCAGGAGAGTTGGCATTTGGGTTGTTAGAGGAGTCTTTTGAACCCCAAAAGGACTCTGCCATCTGTAATACCAGTTAAGCACAACACTGCAAGCATTCTTGCTTTGCTGAGCAGTGAGCAATGAGAGGTACAAAGTAAGAGCAAGCATTTATGTGTAGCTACAAATAGAGACTTTATTGCAGAGCTCTGGCCTTGCATGTTAGATTTGCTCACTCAGAAAGCATATGTCTAATCATCACAAATACTTTCCTTTCTCTTTTCAGACCATCTGCATATGTCATATGTATATAGCAACTTGGTTTACTGGAAAATTATGAATAAATTTTATGTATAAATTGTCCATAAAATGATGATAGTTTAAAAAATAATAATTTTTAAGCATGTGCATTTATCCATTTCTGGCAAATATTTTACTAATCTCTAACTTTTAATCTCTGTAGTATCTCAGTCTTTTGTACCAAAAATGCCCTAGAAGTCTCACACAATTCAGTCTTTCTCTACTTTTAGGCCCTTCTGCTCTTCCCCTTTCCAAAATACCCTTTCTTAATGGGACACTATTTTAAATAGTAAATCTCAGTCTGCTTTCAAAATCCATATCTTGCTTTCCTGTTAAAGACAGTATTGTTGACTGTAGAAACAAGACAGGCCCTTAACAAGCTTCCCTTGAAGCACTGTACTTATGTCTAATACTTTTATGGGTATTACTCATGTCTGACACAAGGCCACTCTGCTATCTATGACTTCAGAACATGAGTGACTCAGAGCATAGGTCCCAGATCTTAGAGCTTGAAAAAACGCTCTAAAATACTTGTGTGTTTTCACAATCATAAACTGCTCAGTACAATAATTTGCAAAACTGCTATGTCAACCCTGCCCGGTTATCTGGTCTATCAATTTTGTATATCTTTAAGCAGCTTAACCAGTTTCTGCTGAAAACTCCCCCTTCTTCAGCTGTGCCTGTGAAGTGCCTGGAAAATCATTTCAGTATAGGTTGTCCAATGTTCCACATATCTCTTGTTCTCTTCATACAAAGTATTTTGGTCAAACAAATATTAAACAAAACTATACCAATTGCAAATTTTGCAGATGGAGAAGTGAATGGCAGGTTGTTTTTATTTCTTTTTAAAGTGCCTTAATTAATTTCCAAGGAAGCATAACAAAGTCAGGTTTTCATTCAGATTCATGACCTGAACAAGCAGTTGACTGTAGACTTTTGTAAGACTTTTTTTTTTCCAACATCTACTGTCTGGCAATATTAATGGCAATCAATTAAATCATTACTATTATAAGTTATAAGATTTCTTTTTGCAAATATTTTTTAAAAGTTCTATGATGAATTTGCTCTGAACAGCTCCGTCTGTTTCTTTTTCCCCAGGCTATGTGAGACTGTGAGATGCACAAATTCTGATGATTCTTGAAGCACTTTTAATTCAAATAGAGAGGGTTATTGAATTGACATGGCATGGCCATACCATATACTACTGACAGAATGGATGGGTTCATTTATTTTGGAGGGAAAAAAAAGGCTTTCATACGAAAAGGACAAAAAAAAAAAATTTTTCTCTGTGTTTTCTCTAGCTGTATGTTCCCAGGATTTAGAAAATAGGAAGGACAATCCAGTCTGAGATGTTTTGGAAACCTGGTATTTTTTCCTAGAGACTTGTTGGAAGCCATTCCTTTAGGCAATCACTGAGTGAAACAAAAACAAATTCATATTTTTAAAATTATATAGCATATAACTCCTGTTTTGCAAGAAGAGAAAAGTAAGATTCTAATGTATTCATAGCCTCAGAGTAAAAATAAAGATTTGTGATGAAATGAAAACTGTAAAGGAGTTGTGTGAGAAATTCTGGCTGTGTGTACAAAAAATGGAGCAGAATCCAGAGTACACCTGTATTTGTAGAAAATAAGTTAAAGAAGTAATTCATTGAAGAGAGATTTGCTTCAAATCACAAAATCTACCAATAATTGCTAAAATAAACAGAAGACTACTCATTGAAAACAATCCAAAAAACCTTGCCCTTTTGAATTTATTAGATTAAAGGGATTAGTGAATGATCTACTCAGTGATTCAGCAGAGAAGTCTCATCTTTTTTTGCCTGCATTTGCACACTACTGTTGATTCTAATCAGGTAAGTTCCATACAGCTGAAACTAAACTAGTTTTCAGAGAAATCCTTCTGAAGGTTAACATAATTCTGAAGGTATTTCTAAAATATCTTTCACACATCTAATGTGACTTTAAAAACCCCAGCTTTTGACCACTATGAATATATCAGGAAGACTGATTAGGAGAAGTTATACAAGCAGCAAAAACAAATGAGTGTAAACTTCTTGTGAGTAAATACATACCGGAAACTATACTTTTAATAACTCAAGGAATAAGATTTTGAAGGAATTTTCCAACAGGGATAAAAAGAAACAAGTTAATGTTAAGTGGAATGTTATGTGCTCTGGAAGTTAATGTGCTTATGGAAGACAGGACAGAAGAAGATGATTTGCGGTAAAAAGGGTCTAGACTGAATATTCCAAGAGGATCTTTCCAGTTTTATATTCTTACATGGCATTAGAGAAAACTGCAAGCTAATGGAGTGCATGATTCTTATTACAAAGTTGCTGAAGCTCCACACATGAACAAGTGTTAGGTCTTTAACCCAAGGGAGTCTGAGTTTGGTTTTGAAAGGACTAGTACTCAGCACGTTGCACAGTTGGAACTACTTTCTAAACCACTGAGAACTATCAAACCTAAATGATCATTTTCAAGAAATTGCTCTTGGTAACTTACATCCCACTGTCTTAGATAAGTAACATGCTACTAGAAATAGAACTTATTTTCTTAAATCATCTGGTTGCTTTAGAAATCTGTACTCATTAGCTTATGTAAGTGCATGATCAGAGAAAGATTCATTTTAAAAAAAAATATTGTCCTGGGTTAGTTATATATTCTATTACCACTCACGAAAGCTGGATAAATTTCATAATTACACACCTGAGACTCCTTATCTCCACTGAGATAAGCACTCCGGCTGACAGTAAGCACCACCCACCCTGGTTATCTGATCTCAGCTAATGGCCCATTAGCACCACCCAGCCTGACTAATATCCCGAACCCCAGATCATCTCTGAGAACCCTGGGGACCATCTCGGAGGACCCTGGGCCTCATCCAAGCTTATTACCGAAGCAACCAATAGAACATCAGGAAGATCCTCTTCCATTGTGAAAGTCCCCGCCCCTGGGGGAGGTGCCAGCCAAGAAACACAGCATGAAACAAGGGGTTTGGGTGGGAGAAGATACCCTTCGACTTGACGGCACTCCACTCTCAATGGGATTCGCGACTCAACTGGACTCCACTCCTTGGAATTGGACTCAGCTACTCCATTCCACTACCAGGACCGGCCTACCAGGCATTTCTGCAGAACCAGTGCCTAACTGGACTACACAGCTACCACCCTGGTCAACAGGGTGTCAGGTTGTACCGTGACTCTGGCGGCTTGTTTAAGCTGGTGTTTCTGTATTACTGCATCTATTTTAACCTTTTTTTTATTAAAATTTTAATTTTGACCTAAAATCTCTCGAGGTATTTTGTGTGGGGTTAATTTCCCCTGCTGGTTTACAGCCAAACCAGCACAAATATTTTATTAAAGGCCAGCAGAAAATGATAGAGGCATTCTTGGGGTTTATGATTCAGCATATGACTTGATACGATGTTTTGGCTTATTTAATAAGTGTAATAAATTGGATAAGTCTGAAATCTCAGACATCTATTTTGACACAGTATAAAATTGCTACCTTTAAATGAGAAGCACTACAGATCTGTAAAATACTAAGCAGTTTTGCTATTTCTGTATTTCTTCAATTAACCAAAGCAACATATCAAAATTTGTTACTGGTTTAACATTGCCAGTTACTATCTGTCATTGTTTAGGCTAGTTTTGAAGTGACATTTTAAGCTACTTGTATTTTTTGCTGACAATATTCCATAGGTTGTGGCTCAGCAGACATTTGCCATGTTTATATGTTTAAATAGTACAGCTCACCATTCTTAATCGAATTTATCGTTAGGCAACGTATGCTTTCTGTGGGAAAACACAGGTAATTAAACCAGGTTGTGACCTTGCATAATCCCTTAATTGGGAATAGCCTTGACAAGGCAGCAGATATATAGTGTATCAATATTGGCCTCTTTTTATCTCTGAAAAGATCTATTTCTGCTTGTGCTCACTGTTTCTCACTGTTTTCACTGTGCTCACAGTGCTCCTCCCCACCCCATACATCTGAAGGAGAGCTGTAGAAGCCCCAAGGACCACTTTCTCTTGGTTTCACAGCCTAGTTCTATCTTCAGTGGACAACAGCTGACAATTAATCACAAAGTCCTTGGTCCTATCCAGACACATTTGTATTCCAGGTGTCCTTCTGCAAATTTAGGCTGTGAATGAGATTGTGTCTGCCTTTTTATGTTGCTTGCTCGCTTGGCTTTACAGCACAGTACCCCCAAGTGGCCTGTTTAAGTCAGAATTCAAACATAATAGTTCACTGATCGGTTTTTAATGAACAAAGCTGAAACTAGACTAAGATTAAAAAAATAAAGAGGGTAGCAGGGAGCACTTCAAAGAATCCCATGTAAACAAAACTCAGCTCAGCGACCATGTCAGAGGAAATGAGTGTTTTACTTAAAATCATTCAGAAGACAATCACTCAGATTTTCACTTCACAATGCCTTTCAGTGGCCTGTGGGTCTTGGCTCATGGTTTTGCTAAGAGTGTCTATAAAATGGTAGCACTAATCTTTGGAAGTAATTTTTTCCTCCCTCATGGAGGTTTTGTGTGATCCTCAACCAAGGAGGCCTGGGTAGAGCTCGAACTTGTTATCATGTTTATCATATGGCATTAAAAACAGCAGGGCAAATGGTAGAAGTGACACTGAGAGGATGGCAGAAAGGAGAGGAAAGAGAAGAGGGAGCTTCACCCATACTGTTTTTTTTTAATTGGCAGTTCCCCTAGTTTTTATTCATGAACTAGAATGTAGTACCTTTTGTACAGGAAACTTCTGCTTTAAGTAGTCAGTCAGCCTGTTGGAGTAAAAACTCCCTGGACAGTTGTCATCAAATGTTTTGATTGTAACCATGTTGTTTTAAACAGATGCGGGGCCATATTCTGCAAGGACCTGAGTGCTGAACAACCTCATTGAATTCACTCGGAGGTGGAGTCGGACTGGTTGGTATCAGTCAGGGAGCTTGCAGTACCTTCTTCAACACGCAGCCAGCGTCATAGGAACTGGCTCCGTAATTGGCTTGGGGCTGCTGAGAATGCTGAAAACACCTCTTGCTGTAGTCTTTACAGGCCAGTGAGAGTTACTCTGGAGCTGAATGCTGAATCAGATGACAAATGAACATTTGTTTTAAGGTCTGCCAGGTTTATGTACAACGATAACGATGTGATTTGTTTCTACCATTAGCATAATTCTTACATAAAGGCTACTAAATTAATGACATAAAGTCATTTTATCTTTCACCACATTGTAGGATACCACACCTGGAACTGAGGTTTCTGGAATGTATCCCTCCCTGAAAGGTGTCAGTTAATTCATCCAAGTGAAGGACAATAATGTGACAGCAAACAAAGGATTTCATGTAATATGATAACTTTAGGATTTTTCGTCTTGTTTTCAAATATGAAATATGCTGTATGTGTTTAGGATTTAGTGTCAGAGACAAATTTTACCTCATTGAACATGATAGCTGAATGATACTGCCAATTGAAATGCCCAGTTAAGATAAACCACATACTGTCAGGGTCCACGTGGTGGTTTATACAAAACCTGATGTGTCGGGTTAATATTGCTGTTTCAAAAGTGATGCCAAAAATGGCTGGATGAAATTACAGCAGCAGTAGTTACAAGTTACCAGCAACTTACATTTTGGATTTTGGTTTTTTTTCACCACATAATTATTTCATTAAATAAAAAGAGAAATTAAAATAAAATTGATTAGTTAGAATTGGAAACATTACTATACAACTCTGAGTGCTCAAGGGTCTTCTGTTCAGGGCCACATTCAAAAAACTCCATCCAGCTTCCCCACAGTGGCAGCTCACCCAAAGCCAAGGCTGTGTGGCTTGCATGGGGTCCCACCAGCAGAACTTGTGAATCTGCATCTTCATTTTTAGAAAGATGCAGTAGTCCAGAAATCTTATTACTCTTTGACAATAATTATGATAATTGTAATGAAATGCCATATGGCAGATTAAAGAGCAAAATATTGAAACTACATGGGGAACCTATAATCTACCCTCTCCATTTCTTTTATTGTTAATGGTGTTCTCGGTTAGATGCTGCCAACATGCACAGGAAAAGAAATTGTCTGTCCAAAGGACTTACTGTCCAAGGACCTATTCTTGCTTACTGCTGTATATGACTGTACACAGGCATATCTGTACTAGCATTTAATATATTTTCTCTTTGCCCATTGACTAAGGTGCTTCAAAGTGCAGTTTATTCAAGAAAAGCTCTCACTCATATTAAAGGCAATTCTGACAGAATAATTAAGGTATGCAGTTTGTGAGAACTAACTAGTACTAGTATCTGTTTAGATAATCCATACAAACCGACTGGCAAGAATATTGACCTACATCCAATTGTTGGTTTGTACATCTGTCTAAAAAAATAAACATTTTAAAGTAGTCCTATGACTACATATTTCAACTAGTCAGATAATGCTTTTTTTTCTTTTCTAAATCACTTGGGTTTGCTGATTTGTTAACTTCCTGAATTTAGATCTTATTACATTTCTGCTTTTTTCTAATGTTACTTCCCTGCCACTGGATAATTTTCTCTCTAGAGTCCTATTAAAACAAGGAATCAACTGGATAGCTAGTAAGTTCTTAGCTAGTCATCTTCACCTTGTTATTCAAAACTGTGAAGATTACACGATTTTGATTTTGTTGTTCTTGTTTTGTTTTGGTACTGCTCTGTGGCCTAATTAGGCCTTCATAAAATATATTTATTCATCAGAAAAAGTATAGCCTTTCAGCATTTTTAAATCACTCCCCTCATTTTTGTACGATTTCAAAGAAGTCCAGGTAATTTTGTAAGTGGAATTTGATCTAACTAATGCTATTTCTTCTTTAGGACCCTGTTATACAGGTATGGATGAGGCTGGCAGAATATTTGCCTGCATTTTGTAAACAAAATCTAAAACTGATAGAGCAGTCAAACCTTAAATTTCTGAATAATTGATGATTTTCAGGTTGAAGGTTAGAGTTTCTGCAAATCATACCATCTTGTCAACATGATTTGAGAGTGAATGCTGCATGTTATGTCCTTTAAACATAAACTCATCAAGAGAATAGTAGTTGTGTAGAAGCATTGATTTTCTCATGTTGTAGCTTTTGTGCATGGACAATCTGACATGGCAGTGTTAATTAAGGAAAACTTCATAAGCATTTGCTATGAGATGGGAGTGTAAAAGCAGAGAAAAGTTGCTCTGCCACAGAAGAAACCTGAATATTCCACAAAGACCTTCTTTCAAGCTGTCCTGCTTAAACAACATAGTTCTAAGACACATAATCTTTTCATTCTTCTTAGTTTTCATACTTAGAAAGCCCTGTGAATAATTTTGGTCTTTCAAGAAACTTTTTCCCCTTTTTCTTTAATCCTTTTTTTATCTCTAAGTTTTCCTCCTATGGAACATTGCTTGCGTTGTCTTATGATGGCCTTTATTTTGCTGGAATCCTCAATCAGTCATTAATCACTTCTTATCTGGACTATTGTTTGTTATTACCTCTTCACAGTCCTTCTAAATCCTTATTATCTCAACTTCTGGAAAGACTGAAGTATCATAGCCAGAGAGCTCTCTCTATCCAGGAGATATCACTACATCAAATTCATCTTCCAGACTGATGACCCCAAGTTATTCCCTAGCTTTCTACTTAAGCTGATCTTCTAATCAACTTCAAAATAGTGTTTTTCAAAATGTTGATACAATATTCTAATTTACTACATCAACTTGTTGTCCCACTACACCTAACTTTACTCGTCCCTCTTGGTATCTTTTCTGTCTCCGCTCCATCATTTGAGCAGATTACTGACGTCTCATTTGAGTCAAATGAAATTCCCTATCTTTGTGGTATCTCTGTGACCAAGTAAATTTAAATCTCATATTACTTTTTATTCAAAGGTAAGTTGTTTGATGTGTAAATCCACTTAGGATATTGCTTTATACAGAACTGTATTTCAGAATATGCCAATATGGGACTGCAGAATAAAACAAGAAGATTCAGTAGTTTTTTTCTTTTTATACTGGATGACTTAATATGATGTGATTTCAGTGCAGCTTTTGTTTCCATGAGTCACCCCAAAATGGTAAACAATATTTGTTCTTTTTAGTCCCCTAAATTAAAAAGGGAGCGTACATGAAATACACCTATATAAAAATACAAAATCTATAGCTACAAGATGAATTTGAAGGTTTTTAATTTTATAAACCAATTCATTTAATCGAAGATTTAAGAAAACAATAATATTTGAATTTTTTAATGATGTTTAAAAATCTTAAAATTAAGATATGAAACAAATTTTATGAAAACGCTCTGGTATGAAGCATTACATAAGTTGTGAGAAATGCTTTATAGAAGGAGAAAAAAAAATTTAAAGAAAGAAATCAAATAAAATCCACATTAGCTTTTTCTAGTAGAGAGGAGTTTGTGACTAAGTCCCTTCCAAGCTGAGTAAAGACCACTTCTCTGTTAATAAAAGCATCAAACCTTTGTAAGGCTATGGGGATATTGCATTTTCCATCTGAAAGAACAGGTATATGACTGTCACAACCACCTCATACTCCTGGGAAGCCTTAAATTTGTCCCAGCACCAGCTTTCAGGCAAACTTATACTGGGAAGCTTCCTTTGATACTATATAAAAATTCAAAAATTCAAGAATAGATATTTTATTTGATAAATTCTCATCCCTGTCACAATGAAGCTAATCTATAGCATGTGAGCTCTGTTTTCTTTCATTTTTAAAAATGTTAACTTGCAAACTGAAGTAGGAAGTAACTGCACTACAGGAGAATCCTTCCTTTTACCAGGCTAATTGAAAGAATTCTTTTTTTGTTCAAACTTTCTGTTTAAACTTTTTGTTTAAACTTAATCTGAAGAACAGATCTGCAAGGTCTGATTTAAAGTAATAAGGATGCTACAATCCAGAAAACTGTACTTATGAAACACCTAACTTTTCAATGAGGTACAAAACATCACATGGCGTTTGAAAGCTGCCAGTAGAAGAGTAGTAGAGAGAAAGAAACAGAAAACAGGGACAAGGTCAAGTCTGGAATACTTCAGAGACTGAGCAAATGACAGATGAGTGTGATAGAGGCATGAGGAATAGATTCCTGGAAACTTACTTTATAATTAGAATACGAGTCCTGAGTATCTATCTGGTGGACAATCTTCAACTACAGTTAGGTTGACAGGTTAAATAACTTTGTGTTTTCTTTCAATATAATGGCTAGGTCACCACAACTTTTTATATTCAAATCACAATTTGGCATACTGACAGTAGTTGGCTGTTCACCATTTCTTTTGTTATTCCAACCAGAAGTCAGAAAACTGGGCACAATGTATCTCAACAAAAGGAAAAAATATATTAGATATTTGTAATTTCTCTGGAGGTTGCTATATACACTGCTATATACATTTCAGTTAAATGCCAGTCCAGAGACTTGGGTGACCATACTTTGCATCATTTAAGTTCATCTGTTAGCATTAAAAGGGGTTTAAATAAGGTTCTTTGGATGCAGGTGAATTTAATCTATAATTACTGCTTCATTATTTTATAATTATAAATGTGGAAATAGGCCAGTCTTTTTTCATATATAACCCCAATACAGAAACATGCTTGTTTTTTTCACTATTTTTGGTATACACAACTTCTACATAAAATCATGTGAAAAGGCAAAGCCAAACATACCAAAACAAAGGCTTAGGTTTTTTAACACTGAAGACAGAAAAAAGAGAGAAAATCGAAAACTGATGAACAGAAAGTATGAGATTTTCTGATATACCTAAAAAAATAACTTGAAAGAGACTTATGAATGTGATGACAGTAAAACTCAGGAGAAAGCTTAAGAACCACTAGCTTAATGAAGATGTATTGATTACTGGTTACTGTAGGATTTCCACCTACCATGATATAATCAATGTTAAAAGCACTCCTTCAGTGCTAAATTAAACAGATTGGTTTCCTTGGACCATTTCAGCTTGGATCCCCAAGGAAGCCAGTCTGAGGGGCAGTAACAGTGAGGAGCTCAAGGGACAACAATTGCAATTGCAAAGACACACGCAGTAGTTATAGTGAAGATTATTTATGGAGATGTTTACTACATGAGTTATCACCACATGGTATGCTACAACAGGCATGAACATGCTCTTCCAAGAGCCTGAGCCAAAAAGAACCATTTAACAGCAATTAAGATATCACAGAGCCGAAGCTAATAAGCCTTGGTCTGAAGCATGTTATATTATCTTAGGAATGATTTTATGCTAATGTGGCATGGATTGTATTGTTTGAAAGTGCAAAACAACAAAATTATTTGCTAGCTAAAACCCATGTAGACACAGTCATAATTTCAGGAAAGATTTTAGGTTGCTCAGGCAGTTTAGTTGTGTATCTCTAAAGTGAGTATTTTCTACAAGAACAGCCAGTGCCCCAGCTAAGAACAAGATGAGTTACTGCCTGTTTCCATATAGAAGATATGTAACAATTTGTAATCAATCTAATGAACTCCCAATTTTCTCTCCTTGGAAATAATTAAATCTGCACAAAATTACAAGAAAAATGCTACTTTGCAAGAATTATATGTTTTAAATTAAGATTGACTTGCACTTAATGGATATCACAGAATCATAGAATGGCCCAGGTTGGAAGGGACCACAGTGGGTCTCCTGGTCCAATCTCCCTGCTCAAGCAGGATCATCCTTGAGCATGTGGCACAGGATTGTGTCCAGATGGTTCTTAAATATCTTCAGTGAGGGAAACTCCACAATCTCTACGGACAATCTGTTCCAGTGCTCACTCATCTGCACATTAAAGAAGTTCTTCTTCATATACAGGTGGAACTTCCTGTGCATCAGTTTCTGCCCATTGCCTCTTGTCCTATTGCTTGGCACCACTGAGCAGACCCTGGCTCCATCCTCTGACACCCTCCCTTTAGATATTTATACACATTGATGAGATCCTCTCACAGTTGTCTCTTCTCAAGCCTGAAAAGTCCCAGCTCCCTCAGCCTTTCCTCATAAGAGAGATGCTCCAGTCCTTTAATCATCTTTATTACCCTTCGCAGGACCTGCTTCAGAAGCTCTGTGTTTTCTTGTACTGAGAAGCCCAGAACTGGACACAGTGCTCCATACATACATATACATACACATACACACACACATGCACACACACACACATGTATCTATTTTTATATATATATATATATGTATTTATATTCTTAGAAAATACACTCTATTCTCAGAGACATTGCTATGACTGTTAAAAGACTTGTTGCTTTGGAGGATAATAACACTTGCTGTGGAGCCATCCTCTATGTAGGTGCAAGGTGACTGGAACTGAGATGCTGGAGGATGCAGAACTGCAAAATCAGGTGCCTGAGGAGTCCCTCATTCTGTGCTTAACAAATAAATGGGTACCAGTACAATCTAAAATTTTCAGATACTGGCTTTATTTTAAAAGCTGTCTTGCATTGAAACATTTCTTTTGTTTAGTAAGTGCAACAAAAAGTAATAGGCTGGTATTCATATTATGGGCTAAGTCTGCTTTCTATAGGAAAGGGAAAAAAATGTGTTTTAAAATACAAGGCAAGTAAAATTTTGGAAGAATCTGATTCTTCACCTGTAATTCAGCTACAGATTGTGATTTTGGCCTGTCCTGGACCTTTGTAAGGCCATCAAGAAGAGGAACAGAGAGAGAGTTCTAGAACATTAATAAATCATATTTGGCAAAGTATTTAGAAGACCCTGTCATATTTTCCTGCATGTGCCATAAATGAAGGGAAAAAACCCACCCTAAATAATACTGTTTTGCAGTCTGAACAAAAGCTTTCAAGCCTCAAAGCTTAGCAGGCAAAAACTGGTACATTGAGGATAAATGGGACCATACCCAAAGCAATTTGACAGTCACTACCCACCATAAAGCTACAGACCCTAGAAGTTCCCCAACAGCCCATAAACCTGATTTTCCAAAGATAAGTTTGCTAGAAAACAGATGATTTGGAATCCTCTTTTCCAAGACGTTGTATATCTATCTAGCACAGACTAATGAGAGTGACTTCAGGTACTGAAGTTCGAGGTGAGATATAAAATCATTCATCCCAGTCCAAAAGGAAAACTACCTCAGCAGCAAAGCACCATTAGAGAAATCATGTGGTGTCATTCATACTTTGCTCAATCAAATTATATTTTGGGATCAGCCAAGTACAGCTGTCATATTTAATAGAAACCTGGATGCAGTGAGCCTGTAATATTTAAAACTGATGCCAGAGGAAAAAAGGAATTGCAGAAGTACAAAGAAGCAAAAAATGACAAACAGAATAATCAATATGGTACAGTATCTGAAGCACCTTCCCATACAGAAAAAATATACTATATATCTAGCAGGGGAAAACAACAGTAACAGCTTGTAGTGCAGTCCTGAAAATTTGGTGGACAGAAACTGAGGCAAGTTTCATCCTAGCATCCTGCAAAAATGAAGATAAGGGTTGACATGAACCTCCCAATTCCTACAAGAACACCTTAAGAGGTAACACTAGAACTAACACCCCTACCGAAGCAAAAATATCCCTTAAACATCTGTAGCAAAAGAAATGTCTTTTCCTGAGGGGGAATCCACAGATCCAAGTCACTGAGACACATCACAGTACATCAAAAGTATGTGATGGAGTGCTCTGCTTTCAAACATCTTGCCCTAACTACACATAACATGCCATATTATTTGTGCTTATCCAAGCCTGAAACTCTACTAAATTCTCACAGTAAGAGAGTTGTGTCCATAGTAATCCCCATAATAATGTGGTTTCTCACCTAATAGCTTTCCTGCCACTAACAGCAGTGTTGTGCCTCATAAAAATCTGACTTTGAAAATCCAGTTGTGCTACTACAGGGGTTTGGTATGCTCTTTCTTCCAGTATCTAGACTTAAATGGTTTGTTCTGCTTCTGTGTTCATCTGCCCTGACAGCTGGGGAAATGTGCTCATGTCTTTTCTTCATGAGACATGGCTATTCCCAGAGTGGGAAATTGTTTATTAAGAAACCTTGTTTTACTTCTGTATTAACAGTTATCTTCTCAGTTTTTTCCCCTCTCTGTGGCTCTTTTATGAGATGCAACCAACTTATATACAGTGCAGTATTAATGTTTGTCTTGCTGCATACATGATAAACATCTATGCTGCATGTTCCTCTTGACAAAGCCTTTCTTAAAAGGCTGCCCAAAATCTTCACAAAATCCCTAGGGGACAAATAGATCACTCTGAAATGCAGAGTAGGCAGAACATAGCAAATGAATGTATTTTTATACAAAGTGTTTATTATATCTAGAAACACAAGTATTTTTGGAATATACTGACCACACTGTCACTTTTTCAGATTACGTTTAAGTTTGTGAAGTAGGTTTACTTCATTTACACAGGAGTAACTAAATAGTTGAGAACAAGAGCTTTAACTTTCTAATGTTGTTGCTTATCACATGTTACTTGACCTTGTTGCTGCTTTGCAGCTGGATGAACATCAATCCTGAGATTTGGGAGAAACAAGACTTAAGATGTGTCAAGAGGCCTGAAACCCTTACAAAAATAAAATTTGAATTTTAAGGAGAGAGAATAGGTAATCATTATTACATTAATTTTTTTTTTGTTCAGGATTGTGCAGGCTTTACCTAAAGCATCCTATATAAAACACAGCTACTGTCACATTTAATTTGTTTTAAGTTAATTTCTCTATCCAGACTTGCACAACAGGGAAACATATGTACATATTGTCCAGTTTAAAAACAATATGGCCACCTCTTTGTCTGGTTTATTTAATTGCTTTCCCGCCAGAAACTGTGGGAAGCCTCTCTCTTTCATGATGGAGTGTCCTATGCCATTTAAAAAAATCATGAATTTTTTAAAATTTACTGATCTGTATATGTCTGTCCATCCCACAGCTATTGACACTAAATGTGCTGTCTCTTTCATGGCAGGCACATGCTGCAGTGTGTTTAAAGTTTGTTCCAGGAGTGTCCACTGAGAGCTGCTTGTAATAGTCTCCTCACACTTGTTCATCTGCTAGACACCAGGCCATTCCTCACATCAAGTAAAGAGCCATAAGAACAGCTAGTGCTGATTTTTTTTTTTAAATCTACATCTCAAACACAGTCCTAGATCTGGTTTTCTACCTAAAGCATGAAGAGGGTAAGGGTTTCTCTTAACAGTGGAGGTTGGGTATAATATGTGTCAGAATTTTCAGATGTCTCTGAAAAGCTGACAAGGAGCAGATAACTGGAGCATGATACAGCATTGGAAGGCAGACTGATGCCCAGAAAAACAATGACTGGCCAGAGAATTTGAGGATGCCACATGCCTGGAAGTCTTCAAGACCAGGTTGGGTGGGCTTCGAGCAATCTGGTTTGCTGGAATGTGGCCAGGCCGGTGGCAGGGAGGTTGGAACTAGATGATCTTTAAGATCCCTTCTAAGGCAACCATTCTGTGATTCTGTGATGAGAGAGGCCCAAGGATGGAGGAGGGCAGAGGGATGGAGCCCAGGGATGGAGCCCAGTATCCTCCATTTCCTGCTTGTAGTATTCTACAAGAGATAGCTGGCAGACAAGTAAGGCTTGCCATTTTTCTGAGAAGGTCCCTGAAGTCACCTTTTGCAAGGATTTTTAGTATCTTGAACTTGGCTTGGTTTTATTCTGCTTTCAAGGGATGTGGGACTGCAAGGTGGCTGGGCTGGGAACTTTTGGATCTTCAGGGGCACTCTGGGACCTGAAGACCCATATGCATTTTAAGTGTAAACATGTTAAATCTGATGCTTCTGCAAGAGACTTGTCCATGGTGGAACGCACCTCCTGCAGATAAGGTGAAGCTTAGTCAGTCAATATTTGTACAACTGAAAATGTATGGAGCAATAAAGTTATCATAAAGACAGAGCACCAATAAACTAAAACATTCCTTATCCTTTGCATTTTCTAACAGAAGCATAAGCAAAAAGCAAAGATTTATTAAGAAGGAAAATTGCCTGTGACCTAGCATGGCATCTACCATTTTAAATAATAATTCTCAGTAAAGCAGAAATAAAATATTTAACATATAGTAAATGCTCAAATGGACACATTATGCTATGCTGGTGTTTATTTTCTTCATGTCAGAAAAATTAGATTAACTTGTCTGTTAAATCTTATTTCTACTTCTTGTAAAAAGTTCATACATGTTTGAAATTAACCTTGCCTATATTGTTTTGGTTTTATAGCAGCATGTCTTACAGGTTTTTTTCATTTCCAAACAGGCTGCTTTATTTATTTATTTATTTAACCGTCTTTTCATACTCTTATGGTCTGCTTGGCTGCTAAGAATGAAAAATCCCTAATTTTTGGCAAGTATGAAAGAGTGCACAACCGTGTTGAAGAACTTAGAACCAAATCTGTATGCATCTTTTCAATATACATATCAAGAGGTTTTACTATTCAAGCTATCTATTCACCCCAGCCTCACTTTGCCAGGACCATACATACAGAGTTTTCTTTCCTATTCAACTCCCCCTACAGCCATGTATGAATAATAAGAACAAGGGAATTGAGGAAAATGTAGAGGTGAGGAGGACAGGACCAGGGACAGGACTTCAGCTGAGTGAGGAGGATTTAACGGTCAAAAGAAGCTGTGGAGGTAAAATCAGTTCTGCAGACAATGATGTGTAGAATGGCAAGGGCTGTTGTGATGACAAGAGTCAGAGGTAAGTTGGAAGATCTCAGGAAATGACAAGAGA
Organism: Amblyornis subalaris; assembly: GCA_018881555.1. Classification (NCBI taxonomy): domain Eukaryota; kingdom Metazoa; phylum Chordata; class Aves; order Passeriformes; family Ptilonorhynchidae; genus Amblyornis; species Amblyornis subalaris. The sequence continues at coordinate 189,339 of JACAXG010000172.1, read as the reverse complement.
CTATTGACATCTCTTTAGGCAGTGCTTACAAGGTTAAAATTCCAGTAGCTGGCTGCATCTTAACCATTCTGGGAGACTCGTGTGTTGCTGAGACTGTGTTCAGAAGTACCCAAAGATGACAAAAAATAGACGAAGATGTACGGTGCTTATGATAGCATCTTCAAAGTTCAGTAAATATTTCCTGGAGTAACTATGCAGCGAAGGATCCCACTTACAAGGTGTGACTTTTCCCAGGAGAACGAATTCAAGAGGTGAAGTCTGCAACAGGGAGGTGATCCTACTTTTAGAGTTACATTCCAGTGCAGTCTGAAAAGCAGAATGACTAGTTACCTCTCTTAGGTTTAGGGCAGAAAAATGCACTTTTGTCTATACCTTGGTACAAACAAAAATGGAAGGCAAAAGAATGAAAGTCAGTGAAAGAACCATAACCAAATGCTACTATCAGAACTGAAGGACCTGAATTAGTAAGAATCAAAGTAAATGTTCAAATCATTTAGATTTGACAGACTTAACTGTCCCCAGCATGTTTCTGTGTCAGTAGGAATAGGGTATTAACCAGTGTGCCAAAATGTATTTGAGAGGAAGATGGCATATTGGATGAAGCAGTGCTCGTGAGGGTGAGTTCTGCAGCACACTGGTACTGAGCCCAGCTTAGCCAAGGTTGAAAGTAAAGGCTATGTCCTGCACAGCCATGCTTGACATCTGTTCAGCCTTCCTGGCAGCACACTCCCTGGGGTGACAACTGTGAGATAAGGGATGCCATCGATGTCGTTCCGGCTTGTGAGAAGGAGGCAGATGTGTGGCTGTTCATCCTCATAGAGAGCAGCTGTGTTTTGGATTATGACTCTTTGCTGAGCAGTGCAGAGAAAGGCTGAAGCCTTGCAATGTGTTAAGGAACAGTTTGTCTAACATCTAGCTTGTTTTTCGTGGATGTGATGTATTGGAAGCATTTTCCTTATTCCCTAGAGGAATGGTGGACTACCAGCTGCAGAGCATAATTAATATTAGACTCAGTCTCAAATGAGGTCATAATAATAAATATCATAAACATCTTAAAGTGCATTTGATGATCTCCTTCAACATCTATAGTTTCCTTAGTATTTGTGGCAACCATCACTTTATGGAACAGTAAAAGATTAATATATTTGCTAATTTAAAAAATGGTCTAGATTTTCAGTTTCTCTCTTTTCTCTTCTCTATTCCTATAATAATTCTCGCAATCTTTTCTGAAGTAATCTACTATTCAGATCCTTTTTGCTAAGGCCCAGTTTCCCCCTAAGAATATCTTGTAGAGGGAGACGGGGTAAAAGACTTTGATACAAGGCAGACACTGTTTTGCAATAGGATTTCTTAGATTTTGGCATAACAATTTCTCTGCAGTAAATGTATGTTTTTCATCAGTCTTTTCTCTACCATGTGGCCTAATCTTCTTGATATTTTGCCCAACATACTATGAGCTCAAACTACTATTTCTTTCCTTTGTACAAGCCAGTAATATAAATGCTAGAGCAAATGGTATAAATCCCAATGGAACACACATATCTATTTCATTGGGGTTATTGGTTGCCAATGGGAATAAACAGATTTTTGTCTTTGAAGAGTTCATTAGCTTCTAAGGGGAAAAAAAAAGGCAATACAAAACCCCCTTTCTGACCTTGTAAATCTATTGGGAACCAAACTCAAAACTTCATTTAGTATTTTTGGGAGCGTCTGCTGACCTTGGCTTTGACAAACCTTGTGAGCTGTACTTTAGCCCACACAGCTTTAGATGCTCAAAGTTAACTTAGAAGATATCCATTACTGCTTGTGTCCAAGCTGAAAAAGGGTGTTGGTTTAGAAAACAACTGCCTGAGCTACCATGATGAACTCCTCTATTAGATCATCCCTATTGCCAGTTTTTCCCCTACTATTTGAAACTTACCTTTTCCTCAAGGTTGGCCAAGGGAGTATCTTTCTCAGACAGTGTAAAGAACCCATCAATATTCCCTGAAAATCCTATACCAATATAGAAGTGCAGTGTATGCAGGAAGTGCAAATGCCCAGCTACCAGTCTCACTCTCTGTTTCTATTAAAAAAAGTAAGTGTAGGAAACTAGCAAGACATATTGGGCCAAATATTGTGATTCTTACTTGATTTAAATTGCTATCAACATTGAAAGGACGACTGCTCAAGAAAATATCAGTATGTGTACCGGTTTTGTTTTCCCAGAAAGCAGTCTCATCCTCCTGGTGGTCTTGTCTCCGGACAGAATCTCTAGAGGGAATTCTAAAGAACCACTTTTAATCATAAGTACCTCACAATGAAAATCATTTTATAAAGTGGAAAAAGAGTCTGTGGTTAAACAGCAGACAGAAAAAGGTGCTAGAATGATTTTTTATTTGGGATCAATTTTACCAGTTCCACACCCACTTCAAGGAATGGGTTTATGATGAAGAATACTATGTAGAAAGTATCAAACAGTCAAACTTAAATGGACTAATTTTCATCTAAAATGTATGTATGAGAGATTGGAAATGTTGGGCAAATTAATTACAATTTATTTTGTAATAAATAATTACAAGAATTACAAATTAATTTCAATTTATTTTGTAAATACAAATTGCTGAATAAATTTGTAAAATTGAATAAATAAATGTATTTGTTCTGCTAAATCTAATATATCATATTTTCAAATGGATTTAACAATATATCAGAAGAGACTGACAATGTATTTCAATGTAATTTCAACTGTTATAATGTAGGCTAAGCAGTAATTACAATTTACAATTAGTTGTTCACAGTTTCATACAAATGATTGATTCAATCTAAGCGAATATTACCAAGATATTAATAACAAGTTGTGTAAGCTCCTAAATATTACTTTTTTTGTATATTGGTAGAATGGATCAGTGAATATAACTTCAGGTTTTCTTGAAATATGAAATGTCCATAGGTAGCATGACTATTAATGCTCCAAGAGCAAAGCCACCGAAAACTCAGGATTCAGACATCTATCACTACCATCTCTATGTCATTTGTCTTGTGGCTGCCTTACACTCCACCACACTTGAATGCCTGCTTAAAAATAACAATTATTAACATTTGATTACTGAAGATAATAGGGTCTTTCTTACACTTCAACCACTATTAATGAGTTTGTTTCAGTTTCATGCCCCGCCATTCTCCTAGCAAAAGCATCAGATGCTTTTTATGTATACTCTCAGCCTCACTGTGAAAATGACATGTAACTGGCAGCATGTTATCAGCTGTTTCTTTTTTAATGTAAAGCCATTGGCTGTTATTTAAGGGATGTCAGTAGTGAGCACTTTCACCAATTGTAGAGAAAAAAAAATGAGGGAGAAATTACCTATCACATTTGAACTACAATTTCTTCTAGTGCTAGTATTTCTTCCTGTCTCTTTAAGGATAGTGACAGGACTGTGTTCAGATTTAGCCAGCCAGCTCACTGTCAGCTCTGGGCCATCATGAAGCAGAACCATGACCCTTCCTGTGTTTGCACAATCAAAAATTTTAGTCAAAGATACTGTTTGTAGACCAAGCAACCAGAGTTCAATCTTCAAAAAACATATTCAGCATTTTGCATCGTGACTATGTAAATAAAATAACCCTACAACATTCTAAACAATTTAATAAAATATAACAAATATAATCATAAATGGGTATTCACACACAACACCTTATCAAGTCTATTTTCTTCTGAACAAATACAGTGGTTTCCTGTGTAGCATAGTCTCAGAATTTACATACTTGCATGGAGTCAAAAACAGAACCAGAAGATCTTGCACAGAAATTTGAATTCAACTATGAAGTTTCTTTACTCATGCAAACAGGAGGAGCATAATTGTGGTGATACTACACAGTGAAGACAGAATAGAAAGGGAGAACAACAGAGGAATAAACCAGAATTAAATTAGTACTTTACCTTTCTAGAACAATGCTAAAGTTGAACTCAAAGGCAAAGGCAGAATGGCTAGATGGCATGAGAGTATGGAACCAGAAGTTATGTTAAAGATGAAAACAGAATTTCACTAATTTACAGCCCCAGCTCAGGAGAAATTAATAATCTTCCCTGTAGAATCCTGCAAAGTCCTCCCTTGTGGCACAGTTGGGCTCAGAGAAAGGTCTTTAATACAGACTGAAAATCTGAACTGATTTTTTGTGTGCATGTGATTCATGTGCTACATATTTGTGAAATGTCCTGGTTTCAGCTAGGGTAAAGTTAATTTCTTCTCAGTTTTCCTTTCTAAACTGGAGGCTAACCTTTCAAAAGCGGAAAAAAAAGGTGAAAATCTTATCAGATTTTTATCTCAGGAATGTGACGGAAACTGTTGTGATTGCAGCAAGTGCTATCCCAAGCTTTACCAAAATTTGTTTCTAGCAGAGATCAAGAGACACTGTTGCTTTTCTACTACATGGAGTGTGATCTGGCATATTAGGAAGATGGGTGCAAAATGAAACAGGTGATGAAAAGGAACTTTTTGACAAATTACTGATAATGGTAATGACATAAAAGCAAATATATAGAAATTATAGGCATCTGGAAACTAAATCTTTCCAAATATCAGTAGTGCTATAGAACAATTTCTCAAGAGGAATAGTGATAGGAAAACACACTCCTGAAATGGTTCTTAACCTGTAAGTGGATGATATCATTTGGCACTTGAGCAGACAACAGGGTTCAATGCAGCCTTCATACACTCTAGTACTGTGCTTTTCAGAATGTAGAGAACTCTTTTTGCATGTTATAAGCCATGAAGTCAGTGAATTTGTATCTCCTTCTTGAAAATAATCTCGTAATATTTCTCCCTCATAGTATAAGATACTTACGAAAAATTCTTAAGTATCTTAAGATTATTAATATTCTTAATTTCTACTCTGAAAGTCTTTGTGTATAAACACAGAATCTAAAAAAAAAAAACCAGTAAGGTTGAGTGAAGAGGTTTAACCAGGATATTGCTTAGTTGATGACATATTAGTGTGTGAAGAAAGAACCACAGGTAGACTACTAGAGATATGGGATGACACCTGTAATCTTTGCAGTTTTTGGAAAATGTGAGTTAAAGGACAAAACATGACAGGCAGCAATTCTGGATGTTCAACAATCTCAAACAGGGCACTTGTACTAACGCATTCCTAAAACCTGTATATTTAAGGATATCTTAAGGTGCTTGCATCTTTTCTGACCCTGTGTCATGGTTCAACCTGTCAGCAGTGTGGGACACCCTTTGGTCAGCTGAGGTCAGTTTTCCCAGCTGAGTACTCCTCAAAATTCTTGTGCATCTCAGCCTACTCGCTGGAAGGACAGTATGAGAAGCAGAAAAAGGTCTTTACACTGAATAAGCACTGTTCAGCAATAACTGAAGCATCTGTTATCAACATTGTTTTCATCACAAATCCAAAACAGCACAAACAAACTAGATGAGGAAAATTAACTCTACCCCAGGCCAAGCCAGTAGAGTCTGTCCATAATTTCCTTCACAATTGCAGTTTCAATCAAAAATAATTTCCTTTTAAGACATAGTGTTACAGGCATAAATGAATATAGGTGATGATATTTTTTGCACGGAAACTCAGTTTGGGATGGTTTTCAGCTTTAAAAAAATCAAGCTAAATAGAAACAGCAGATGTGTTAGCATTTGTTTGTGAAATTCTGAGACTCCAACCCCACAGGTGGAACCCACAGGCAATTTCTTGTTGAAGTCTGAAGTACTTTTATAATCCATGTGTGAATCATTTGCATGTAAGCCTAATCAACATTTATAGTAGGGTAAGAAACTCTCGCCTTCTTTATGCAATGAAGAGTTAATTTCTTGTATAATTTCACTGAGTTTATGTAAGTCTGACAACATAATCTGGCAGAAGGTTGTAGATTCTGTAGGTATTCTGTAGATCCTGTAATTATTGCATTGTGACATTGTCATGGTTTATCTCCAGCCAGCAACCAAGGCCCACACAGCCGCTTGGTCACTCCCCCACCAGCTGGATCAGGGAGAGAATTGTGAGGGTAAAAGGTAGAAAGCCCGTGGGTTGAGATACAGACAGTTTAAGAAGGAAAGCAAAAACCATGTAAACAAGCAAAACAAAACAAGGAATTCATTCAACACTTCCCATGGGAAAGCAGGTGTTCAGCCTTCCCCGGGAGAGCAGGGCCCCATCAGGCAGAACAGTTACTTGGAAAGACAAACATCATCACTCCAAATATGCCCCCCTTTCTCCTTCTTCCCCCTACTTTCTTTATATCCTGAGCATGATGCCATATGGTCTGAAATATCCCTTTGGTCAGTTGGGGTCACCTGTCCTGGCTGTGTCTCCTCCCAACCTCCTATGCACCCCCAAATTCCTCGCCATCATGGCAGTGCCAAAAGCAGAAAAGGCCTTGGCTCTGTGCAAGCCCTGCTGGGCAATAACAAAACCATCTCCATATTATCAACCCTGTGTTCAGCACAAATCCAAAACATGGCCCCATACCAGCCACCGTGAAGAAAATTAACTCTACCCCAGCCAAAACCAGCACAGACACATTTTTTGCATAGACATGGTAGAAGTAATGTACCTCAGTTGTACTCTGACAAAAACAAAAGTAAAATTTGAACTCATTAATGTCCAGCTGGGTCACCTTCTCCTGCTTAGCAGGCTGACTGCATCAGGATTCATCAAGCACAGGCTGCATTACAAACTCTGTCACCTTTTCAGCATCTGCTGCCGCTGCAGCTTCTTTTCCTGCTGGGCTTTTCTAGCATTTCTGATGCCAAGTTTGAGCTGCTAGGCCCAACAGCATTTATTAATTCTGGTTCCTCTCTGCACACACTCTCTCTCATTTAATATTAAGGTATTAGATTAGCTGGAAGTAGTGGTTTCATATAACGTACTTTCAGGTACAGTTATGAACATTAACATGCACTTTCATATTAGACACAGACTATATATAATGTAATGGTACATTATAAGTGCATTAATCTCATTACTGAATAGCATACTTTACCTAAATTATTAACCACGAGATTTCCTCAGCCTTTCTGAGGATGTTTGTAGCATTCTGCTGTTGATTTACCGTGCCATTTACCTCCTGAAATGGCATATACCATGGGTGAAATCCCAATGAAATGAAACAACAGAAGAACTTGCCTTGCCCTGGTAGGTTACTGGACATATTTATTTTAGAGCTTTTCCATTTTCTATTTTACTAACTAGCAAAATTTTATTTTAAATTAAATACTTCAATATTTTCATTTAGCTGAGTAAAATACCTCTACTTGAACAGATAAAATCTGAATAAACTTATTGCCCTGTGCATTTGCAGTACCTATATGAACACCAAATCCTCTGAACAGCTTCAAAAATTCATACCTTCTGTAAGTAGCAATGAAAGGAATAATTCAGGTTGTTATGGACCTTGCTTATTTATCGTGCCTTTCTCTGGGTCTTGCTTTTCATACAGCACTGGAGATAACAACAGAATAGAGAATATGTATTATATAGAAACTCCAACTAGAAATCACCAAAATACATAATGATCAAGGATTTCCTTGTTAATGTCTGGACCACTTGCTAATCAAGACTGACTATAAATAGCTCAGAAAAAATTTGTTTTGCTGTCTATTGAGATACTGGTAAACCAATGTTCTCACAGTTCTGGGTGCAATACTACCTGATAATCCTTTTCAAGACTTAGCACAGCAATGTCCTGAAGTATCCATGAGACAACTGGAGTGTCACTGACAAAGATGCTGGTAAAGACAGTCTTATGCCATGACTGCTTAAGAAGAAAATGTATTAGTTTTCTTTTCCATTACAACAACTCAGTCAATGACTAGTTCCAACTAATTGTCTACTCTTGGGGCTTGTTGAGTGTTTCATGATGAGGCTTTTCAGTTTTACTTGGATAAACACACTAAAACTGAGAACTGACTTCTGGCTTGCAAACTAAAACTGCCTTCAGAAAGGACAAATATTTTTTTGGCTTGAGTTTTGGTCAACAGTGTCTCTTGGTGAGACTCTAGAAGCACTAGGGGAGTTTCAAACTGATAAATAAGCCAAACACACATGTTGCTTTTGATTAATGAGATTACTGGGACAAAGCAAGATACCACTTCATTTGTTCTCAATTCTTTGTGCACTGACAAATTTTTTGTGCGGCAACTTGCTATCAAACATTCCTCCTATGACAATACGTAGTCAGAACAAAAAAAATAGAAACGTTTTTTCTCGTGTTCATGTTTTGTGAGAAAATACTGTGCCTATCTTTCATTTGCTACCTCACAATAAATGCAAAGTCTAGACAGTGATGCTAATCAAACAAAAGGGGTTATCACCATAGTCTAACATGCAAAGATAAATCTAACTTTGATTAATTTATTTCAATTATTTATAGACTATGAACAATCTCCTGGGTCTTGTTCTCCTGTTCTCAAGACAATTTGTGATGGTGATAAAATAGTAGTATCTGTATCTATTACTCAGCTTTGTATTGTAATTTACTAAGTACAACAACAGTAGTCAGCTTGTCTCTTTTGTTCAGGGCATGTCTGCAAACAAGTTCATGGGGAATGAAAATAAGCAGAATTAGCCTTGCAAAAACTCATCAGAAGAGCTAATGGCATCGTCCTACCTTCTCCCCCTACATAGGGAGGTTGTAACTGGGGACTCTGTACCAGAGCTTTCAACTGAGAGGATTACATGGATATTTAGGAAAAGTTTATCAGAAAGAAAATTTCTGCAATGTTCAGCTTTCATTTAATTTCCAGATGTAATACAAAAGTTGCATTTCTATTCTGATTTTTTAATTTTGATTTTGAATTTTTATGTCCTTAATTGCATTGGTTCCCACGTGACTCGAAGACAGCTACTCTCAGAAGACAGCCAACACGGTAGGTGAGAACTTCTGTATTCCAGCTAGAATTGACTGTTTATTCACAAGAAACGGGAAGCAAAGTCCTTTTTAAGGAAGGGTTCTCCCATAACACATAGTTAAAGATCTTGGATGGGGCTATTGTAGTCTTTGGTGAAGATACTCATCAGAATAGGCAAAATCCTTAAGAAATTTCTCTTTCGCACAAAAGAAACTCCAATTGGATTGTGCTGAATTGTAATCATGACTAGGATAATCCTGGCAGAACCGATGAAGATGACTGATATATTTTCTGCCCCCTGATCCCAGACATGCCTTGTGTTTGGGTTATGAATGGTCAATATCCTGCTTTTGTTGTGCTATAGTGAAACTAAAGGCCCTAGTCCTTGGACAAATTTTCAAGTATAAGACTCCAGGATTTTCCAGTCCTTTCCCTAGGGGATATACAGGACTACCTGCATGCAATCCTACTGCTGGATGAGCAGGCTTGTCACTAAGCATGCTTCCCAGTTGTACATACCTGGTTTTGGAGAAAATTCTGTTGTTCCAGTGTGTTTTACTCAACTTTCATTTATTTGACACTTTAATATTAGGTCTGCTTGCCTCAGTTGTTATTACAATTTTTCTCTTTTTTTACTATAACTACTGTTTCTTTTTCTTCCTGTTCCCACATTCACTCCCCATAATGTCCAGGTGGAGAAATTTCCCTACACACTCAGAGGTAAAGATCCTATTTCTTCCTCTGGAGTGAATAGTAAGATACCGTTTTCCTTTGTGTGTCTGTCTGGTCCAGATGCCTTTCACAATCACTTACTAAAACCTACAGAAAGTATTGTGTTTGGGGGTGTGCCCAGGGGAAAATATTCGTGCTCTCAGTGGATTTTAAATTGTTCCTGGTATCCTTGTTTTTGTTGAACATGATCTAACACAAGCTTCAAATATCTGTCCAGAACAAAACTGGACATTGAGTTCACTCTTCCTTTCATGGCACAAATTCAAAAAGTTGTTATGATTGAAGGGAAAAAGTGGCAATTCAGGCAAATATCTTTCTGTGCAATTAAGCCATACCTCTAGATTGTTCCTGGCACCTCAGAGCTGGAAACCACAGTTTTTACTGAGGAAAACACAAACTTCTTGGTATGTCTCTTCTCAGATTAGGCACAAACACATTATGCTCACTATGGATTCTGTATTGTCGATTAAATGAAAACTGAATCTTTCTGACCAGTTCACACCACATGAATTTGAAAAACATGAGTGTTTATTGTCACCAAACAGAAAGCAACAACACTGCATGAAGCAAAACAACTTTGGTATGGAAAATCAGGATAATAAATCTCCAACATAAAGTAACTTCAAACCCAAGTTTCTCCTACATGAATCAGTTTTGAAAATATACCAGCAAGTGCTAGAATTCAGGTATACATTGGTATATGAAAATGGCTGATCTAGGAGCATATTATAACCCATTCTAGTCACTTCCTGTTGTAAAACTAAGATTTTAATTGAAGACAACTGTGGAGAAATATGATGTAATATTAGCTCCCAGGTGATAGCAGTGAATGAAAAGAATGATACCCACACATGAAGGGATTGAGAAGGTTTTCCAGAACAGAAATGCAATCAATTGGTCACTGAGATAACGTGTAGAGTCTGATTCATAGAACCATAGTGTCATAGAATCATAGTCATAGAACCACAGAACGATTTGGGGTGGAAAGGACCTTATAATCATCCGGTTTCAATCCCCTGCCATGAACAGGGACTAGACCAGGTTTTACTGTAGTTGATCCACTGTATATAAAAAAAAAAAAGCAGCTCAGAAGACATTGGTAGTCTTACTAGATGTCCAAATACATCAGTACCACTTTCCTAATTTTTGTCCCATGAATTGCCTGGGTTTTTGGATAATGAAAATGAGTGCTTGATTCCACAGCTATTGAAGTTAATGAAAAAGTCTACCATCTGCATGGCTAAATAGAAGTTATCTTTACTGCTAGAGGGCTAGCAACAGTTTTCCATAGTGTTTGTTCTACCTCCTATTTTATTTCTAGCTATTACAAAGAACTTAATTATCTATTTTAGTTCTGTGGCTTCCTGACTCTTACATTAGTTTTGATTTTGGGTTTGCTTTCGTGTTTTTGCTGTGGTTTTATTTTGGTCTTTTTTTCTTTAAGTAATCTTTAAAAATTCTGTCAGACTTGACAGCTTCTATAAATTCAGTTTTGCATTGTCCCCAACAGAACAAATATTCTATTGTTTTTTCTGATAGCATTGATTTTCCATAGTTTTTTAAGATACCCCTTGGCTATTTTGTTTTTATGCTTAATGTTATGCATTCCCTCTCTGGTATTTTTAAGAAACTCCCATGCTGAGCTGACTGACTCTAATTAGTGGTTTTGATCTCATATTGTGGGAGTTTTAGCTCTCTCTTGTAAGTACCCTATCCTTAGCACAAAGATTTTTTGTTTTGTTTTGTATTTTTTCTTTCCTCTAGGCTATTATACTTGTCCACATATTGGAGACTAAGAGTTGCTGTGATCTTACTCTGTTATCATTCAATGCTATGTTCATATTCAATTAATTCAGACATATATCTACCATAAAAACAGTGAATAGTTTCTGACTGTCACATGCTCCAGCACTTTAGTTTCACATACAGTTATAAGCTTGTATCTGCTCCTAGGTATTCACACTGAAAATACACAATTTCTTTTTGCTATTGAATACATGCCACAGTGTGTTCTGGAGGCACTGTATCTCTATCCATGAACCAAACAGGATAAACAACAGCAATCTTGGATTCCATCTTGAATGCTTACTTTAATCACTTTGGTGGTGGATGCTGCAATGGAGAGCAGGAAGATTGTTCTGAGTAGTTTCTAGCGAGAAGCGCAAAGGAGAAATGATGCAACCACTCAGTAGCCTAACTAAGCCATGTCTGAGACCACCCCCACTTCCTTGCAGCACGAGGGGAACAGAGACAGAAAGTTAGAAGGACACAGAGGAAAATGTAAATGCATAACAAAACATGAGGATGATGATGATGGTAGCTTTAGAACTACCCTTACAGAGCTTGAGAACCTTACTCCTCCAACTTCTCACTTCCCTCCAGTGTGTGGCTCATGAAAATATGTCTGCACTCTGTTGGCCCATTTATTTTCTATTCTTGATTGCATAATCCTGGGTTTGAGAAAACCAGAATAATAGATGCCAATGAAATTCAGTTTGAGTTCCTTTCACATAAGTGTTATGAACTATTCCCAAAACAGGCAATACCATGATATTTTTGCAGGCAGACATCTGGTGAGACCATTATACTTGCTTGCAGTTAGACTAGATAGGGTGAGATCATTATAGAAACAGGTGAATTTTTTTTTTTTTACTAAATTTTACACTCTCTGTAGAACTACTACACTCTATTTAAAAATTTTAGTCTACAGTCTCATCTTTTTAGAAGTTCATTTTGTTTATTTGTTAGCTATTAAATTGAGAGAGAGGTTTACTAAAAAAATAGTACCTACCATTTCTATGAGCAATTGAAATTGAAGGCCATTTGGTAAAATCGGGACTTAAAGCTGTCACAGGTTAATAAAAGGCCCGTGTGGAGAGTCACCACTCTGGCTTATGACTACAGAATCTGCTAAGGAGAATCACCATAATGTTTCCTAATGCTGAATCTGAAAGCTGTGGGAAACCGTGCTGAGGCAGAGAACACTCCCCAAATACAAACTATGGAAGTTTATATACAGTTACTTGCACCTAATATCTAGAATATACCTCGATCAGAGATACTAGGAAGCCCTAGACATTGTTCTTAATTTGACTGTAGCAGCAAAATAGGGGAAATCAAAGAGTGCTTTGTGTGCTACATTTCTTCCCCTCACTGCCTTGTTTCCACTGGTCTTTTGAATATATCAAAATCTACCATATTTCTATGTATCTTTGCTTTTGTATATCATTTTTCTAGAAGAAAAAATGGCATATTGTCCTGGAATACAATGTACCAATACTGACTTACATCACTTAGTCATTTTGGAACACGTTTCCTATGAAATAATACAAGATAAGTACATTACATAGTTATTTCTTATGCTTACAAAGGATTTAAAGTCATGAGACTTTTCTTGTCTGGGATCAGGACCAAACTCTACATCAACAAGTTTCCATAAGGGTTGCTGGATGCCTTCTTGTACATCCTAAACACTTGTGCTTTTTAAAATCCAAGGAAACACAATATTTTAAAGCTCTTTTGCTTCAAACGTGCTGTTGAAGAAAAGTGTGAGGAAATACTGAAAAGAAACGGAACTGTAGTGAAAGATCTTCCTGTTGAACAGAATTATCCATCATGTCTAACAGTAGCAGAAAGTAAATGAAAACGTGACCTGAATCGGCAGCAGAAAAAAAGAGTAGACGTTAAGGCTGTAAGAAATGCTTCTGTCAGATTTTCGGCATCGTTTTGCCCTTATATTATATGTCTAAAATACTGTAGGTATGTTCTCAAAATAATAATGATAATAATAATAATGATAATAATAATAATAATAATAATAATAATAATAATAATAATAATAATAATAATAATAAAAAAAACCAACTGTAGTAGACATTAAAGCAGTTCTTGAAGAAGCAGTAGAAGTTTAATAGAAACCATCTGTTAAGAGGCTTAGACTCAAGAGACCATTGTTTTAGCTGGTTATTTTGATCTTTTTCTGTGATATTTTTAACAACAAATTCTTTGCAAAAATACTCTATTTAAATAATTTCTAAATTAGAATGTCTGTATATTCCCCTTTTTAAGGCGGGAAAAGTTCAATCATGCTGTCTTTTTATTTACCTTATAACTGCTTATGTGCTCTCTTATTCGTGGAAATAAGCTCCTCCTGGAACCATTTGATACCTTGTATTCAATGAAGTTTTACAGTAAAGTTTACTTTTAAGTACAGCATAGGAAGCTGAAGCCTGTCATTAATTGTAATAGTCAGGGCTTTTCCTCTGATTTTTAACACTTAGCTGTATCTTCTGCTCAGTAATATTTATATGGGAGGGAGATTCAGACAGTCAGTAATGAGATAAACTAAAAGCAAAAGCACTAATAAAGAAACTTTTTTTCCTCTCCCTTTGTGAGAAAAAAAGTGTCTAAAGACACTTCTTTAGTTTGTACTTTCTTCCATTTAGAGGCCATCTCTGTGGATAGCACTGCAGTGTAGCATACAGTCCTGTGAACTAGGCCTTAACTAGTTCTGCTAGTAACAGAGTTTAGTGGCTAGAATATTTAGCACAGGTAAAATGTCAAGCGTATTTTCTTGTCTTACACAGGTTTTGCAGCGAGGCTGCTTCCCACAAGAGAATTTTGTGCTGCCTTAACTGCTAGCAAAGCCAGGGCCTGCTAATGCAAAGCAGACGCCGAGAGGTTGCGGCAGTGCAGCTGTATTGAGGCAGCAAATTGAACAGTGGGTAAGAAGTAGACATCCTGAGCAATGAGCAGAGGAATTGCACCAAGACAATTTGACTAATTTATGGGCCTAAACAACAAAAAGAGTTGAATTCTCGACCAGCTTAAAGCACATGAGTAAAAATTGTAACAGTATCAGAGCTCATATGCTTTCTCTGGTTCTACCCTAAAAGCAATGGATGTTTTGCCTAACACAGTATCAGGCTTTTCACTGGCTACGCTTAGGCTTGAAAATACAAAAGAAAGTTGGTACCTTTTTATATAACATTTTCTGTGTTCTTGCATCCGTTACAGAACTACCGTTTTAAGATACAACTGTCAAGAGCAGATTCTAATTCGATCTAAAAAATAATGTCCAAGCAAAACCTAATTTTTTACAGATCATTAGTAATCTAGATGTTGTGCTTAGAACAACATGCAACATATGTATGCTATTTCAAGTTCAAGTTAACTTATTATAATTCTGTGTAGTGTTACAGAAATTATACGTGCCAGGCACCATAACAGGGTTCAACTCGAGGTTTCCACTGAATCAGTAAGCGGAAAGTTGTTTTTATCAATAGTACTAAAGCTTAAGCTGGGTGCTTCTTGCTTTGACCCAAGACAAAGAAATTGCTGGGCAATTACACCCTTAGTATCTAAGTTCCCCACCCCTCAAGTGATAGTTCGGACTAAGAGTAATATTAGGGTCTTGGGTCTTCTTGGATTTCTACGGATTGGATTTTTTTTTGTTTTTTACTGAGAGGTTGTTAAGTGGTCATTTTCTTATACAATATCACATCCTCTCGGGTTGGCCTCAGCTGATCCTGTAGTTAGCTATTTGGCATGTTGAAATCTGGTTGCTGTGGATCATATGCCCCAACCTATAGGCTCTGTCTACTCTAGTTATTATTACTGTTTAAGCTGCTAGTTCCAAATTTCAACTATCTTTGTCTACAACGGTAGGTAGACTGCAAATTCTTTTAAAGTTCACTTGAGTAAATACATAGCTGCAGAGCTCCCTCTAGCAGAGTTCAGTTATTCTCAGTCATTTTATCCAGCTTGTCCTCTGAAGCGGTTCTACAACTGCTTTTGTCTCTGTTTTCATAAAACACATTGCTTCCTATAGATGCTTTTTCAGAAGTTAAGACTAGTTATTCTGGAAATCAAATACATTTTGAAAGAGATTTATATAATGCAGAAACATTATTTTCATCCCAGATATAAGAGATGAGAAAAAACACTCTTGAAAAGATACCTGAAAAGACCTTTGAAATATGCAGTCACCTGTACCCTCCTGTGAACACGTCAAGTGTGCTTAAAAGAGACAATGACAACTATGTTGCTACCAAAAAAGACAGGTAACTCTTCTTCACTTTATATGAAATTGAAAGTGTTTCTTAAGAATTTTGTAATTGATAAATTGGGAAGGTATCTCAACTAAAGAAAAATGAGAAGAAGAAATTTTATAGAACATTGATTTAATTGAACTTTCACTTTTTGCAAAGTTGAAAATGCATTTATTTCACCAGGAAACTTGACTGCAACACTCCTTAACTGATGGCATTCACTTTCTTAATAAAAGGGGCTTTTTACTTATCCCCATTATACATATGCCCTTCATGATTTGTATTGATTAAAATGTATTTTACATGATGCAGTGAATTTTCTTACAATCACCATTTGCCTGCAGCTTTATTTGTTTTTCTTAATTAAATAAATTCAATACAATTCTAACAAAATCGTCTCTTACAGACATAGGAAAAACTCAAGCAAAAATTAACAGGGTAAAAAAGTTATCAAGATGACTTTCAATCAATGTCACCCTGAAGCTTGGAGGAACAGAAACCGAGTAATCTCTTTAATATATGACTGTCTCCACCGAACTATTACAGCACACAATTTATATTTGAATACTTAGTAAAACAAAAGGAGATTATTTTTTCAAGATCAAGCCCCAAGACACCTAGAACATTATTATCTACTGCTGATCTACTATGATAGGCATATCTATTTGTCTAGAAACAATGACAGCAATTACTATTCTTAAATTAGACAAACTACTGATGGATATTAGGAATATAAACAATGAAACCTACTGATAGATGTCAGGAATTTTAAATTAATCATTTGAAAGCTGGAAGTGAGATTCATTTCTTCAAAGAGAAACTTTTCTTTAGAATACAACATGCAGAAGTTTGACATAATGTCCTAAACGCCTTAAAATATTGTGTCTTTTGCAAAGTTCTGTAGGTCTCTAAGAAAGCTGGTATGCTAGAGAGTCACCCCAGAAACCCTGCAATATTCATAGCCATGACAGGGAAAAGGATGTTGTCTCACTTTTCCCCTTTTTTTGTCTTTCTTTTTATTTTTAGTTGTCTCCTCGTTTATTCATCAGTTTTGCTTGTATTTGTGAATCACACTTCGTAACGGAAGTGATACTTGATTTTGTATACCGGCAAGTATTTAAATAAAGAAGAAGAGTTAGTCAGGAAAAATTATGATGTGTTAAGATGGGCAAGATGACACTCCACTGCCAGCCACACCTGAACTGCAGATTTGTGCTTGTTCAACAAACACAGCTGATCCTCTGTGTATTAAGGACTGAACAGTTTACTGCAATATGTTCTGCAGTGCCTAAAAGTGGAGGAAGATTTTGCCTGCTAAGTATTCCCCTTTCTGCATGAAGCAGTGTTGGTTCTCACTAGCTTTTTCATTGGCTGAAAGGGAGAAGAGGAGGAACAACTTGCTCATTTAGTGCATTTCCTCCACTGAGATGGCTATTTCATGGGTCAGGAGGGACAGCTGGAGGAAGAGCTGGTTATTTGGCCAATTTCCACATAATTTCTTGCAATCAAACTATATACTTGTTTGCCTTTGCTGGGCCTTCATCTCTTTTTAAGTATTACTAAAAAAGAATATAAACTATATGGTCCTCCTAGCATGTAAAACTATATATGTTTCTTAAGGCACTCTAACCTTCATGACCTCAGGTCAAGAAGGAATCAAAACTGATCTACATTTCTATAAATACCAAGTGGAAAACAGACAATAACAATTATGTTTTTATATAGATTGTGAAATATAAGCAACAGCTCTCATGGTGTATATGCAATATAAACAACTATGTTTACCTTCTTTTTCAGAACTAAGCTAAGTCTGAATGCAGGTTTCTGGACTGAGTTTTCTTCTGAGTAACCAATGGTTTAAAGCTGAGTTTAGCATTTTGATTAAACGGGAAGAGTCCTACCTGTATAAGTTTTTGCCTTCACAGCCCCCAACCTGAATTAATAAGAGGTTTTTTGTGCTAGAACACCTAGTTACAAAGAAGGTAGCTATTTAACCAGGCAAGGGACCCCACTCTTTGAATTTGGCACCTTGCAACTTCTATTTTAAAGCCTTCATCTCTCCACCCACATACAGGCTTCTTCATTGCTTTGCAAAAATTATTTCTTTGGCTCCTTTTTGCATTTGAAATACTTTTCCAGAAGAGATGTCTTTATTTCCAAAGATCAAAGGAAGACTTTCTTCTAATATGTGCAGACTGATGAATGAGGGGATAAGCAAAGTACAAAGAAATCTCGCTACATTTAGAATGAAACTGGAGGTGCTGCTTTGGCACCAATGTGCAAATACCAAACACAGGTTTCCTGAAGCAAAAAACAACCCACCAACATTCTCTGATCTGTATTCTGCAAGCACTTGCCTTTTCTGAGTAACTGCTATGTGCTAAAGTATATTTTTTTCTTTTAAGCAGCACAGGCCAGATATGCTTTGTTTAAAATACGCTGATTTCCCTTTCCACCCATCTTCTGAGTGTATTTATGAAAAATTTGTACAAAAGGTTTGTGCAAAAGGTTAAGCCAGTTTCATTACCTCTGAAAAACGGTCACATTGACACTGACCATGTTAAATCAGCCATCCCTATCGATATGCTTGTAGAGCCCGCTCCTTTTCTTTCCTGCACATCAAAATTAAGGTAAGAGATGGGAAGGGTAAAGTGCAGGTGATCTTACTTGTTTATGAAATGACTGAATTTATAATATCTTGGGTTGATATTATCTTAACTAGCATAAATATTAAAATAACTGGGTCTGCTATCTAGGACATTAGCTTAGAAGTGAGAGATCATAGACTCATGGATATAACTTTAAACCCAACTTCAACAGCTCACTAGTGTGTGTCTATGTATTTTTTCATGAGAATACGCTTTTGTATCTTTCGGTGATGTGAATAAACTAAACCTGTAAAAAGGTTATGATACTAGCACCTTTAAAAGTAGGGTTAGGTACCACATAAGTGGATTAGTAATAAGCTATTACTTTGATGTTCTGTCAGAAATATTTCTGCTCATAGGAAGATTCTTTCCTGTATTTCTTATTATGACAACACTACTGGTCTTTTTGGGCAGGATAACCATTCCTTCTGGTTTTTTTAGTGATATACTATCAATCCCAAGTGTCCTACAATAGTATTTACTTTGAATACATGGAAACCTACTTCCTTTATATTGAGCATGAATCAGATTCACACGGCTATCTAGGCATGGAGGTAAAATCCTTGGTCTACAAGCTTTTACACTGGCAGAAAATGCAGGAGCTATCATGGACACCAGATTTACATCAGCTGGTTCAGAAAAAGTATTTATAAGTAATCCCGAAGTTTTCTGACAATATGTAGGATTTCTGACAATTTTACTGGATAACTGAGCTTTTTAGATAGTAATGATGTATAGCAAATTTAATTTTCAGGAAGCTCTGCAAACAGAAACTAATGTCTCCTCCACAATGAGGAGCTTGTTGCTCTCTGTGAGAGCTTGAGCTCTCTGTTGACTGACACTTCCTGGTTTGGGCCAAGAACATGATCACCATTGTGTGGACTGTCAATTTGTTTATTTCCACTGGCTGACCATACACCAACTTTTGCACTTTTATTCTTATCTGTCTCAGTATAATAGGAGGGAGAGTGGGGCAGAGATTAAGAATTATGAAGCAAAACTTAGAACATCTCATATGATGCCAGTATTTTTTTTTCCACTTCAATTCAAGGAAAAAACTCCTAGAGAGTAGCTTGGAAACCCTTTAGCCGTGTGTTCTTGGCTTTTTGCCTGTTTAACAGAGGTCTCGCACAACTTGTGTTTTATGCACTGTCACCTTGATTTCTCTATATTTTAGCTGGTCTCCTGGTGCCACTGTTTGCCATTGGCCTGCCTTCAAAGCGAGTGCCTGTGGACAGTACTCATACGGTATGTAACATACCGTATGCTTTGACAACTCATGTGGTCTTAATGGGTTTCCCAGTTACAGAGGCTAAAAGAGCAAGCCAGCCTGTTCTGCAGGCTACCACACAGCAGTTCTTATGAATAAATCCTTTCGATAGGAGAAAATAAATCATTTCTACAATGTTTGCTTTTTATCTGGTAGCTATAATGAAGTCTTTCTCTCCTGTGGCAAGGGGAAGTGCAAATAGGATATTTATACTGTCATCTAAATGAATAATGACTGGGAGACTAGTTAGCTTCATTTCTAAAGCTTCATGGTATCTTCAGTGCTCGCAGATAGGTAACAAGCTGAATGCAGACGTCCAGAAATCAGTGATTGTCTTTGTTTAGCTGTGTTATTGAATGCTTTCTTTAAATCTACATAGAAAGAAAGATGTATTTCAGAAAGCAAGGCTATTTGTATGCCTCACTTTACAAAACAGCAAGGAAATGACCTTCCTGCATGGACTGCTTCCTTTGATTTAACTTATCAAAGAAAGAGGTATCTCATGATCTTGTCTTTATCCTCTCTTGTTTTACTTGACTTCGTTTCTTTGATCAGTTTGCAGTCACCTCTACACTGCCTTCTCCTGATCCTGGATCCATTCTTCTGCCTGCTGTCTTCTTTTTCTCAATGTGAGTTAATAATATAATGGAGATATTGGTACATAATAAAAATGATAATGCATCCATAATGATAAACTGAAGATTATACTGCAGTTTAACTGCCTGAATCTCTAGAACTTACTCAGTTTTTTAAACATCTCTTGGAGCCATATTTCATATCATATTTGCCTGCACTGCCTTTCATATTATCATTCCGAGTCCTATATTCTTCATTTTTATTTTCAAGTTTATAGGCTTCTGAGTTATACTGATTCCTGGACTGAAAAAAGAGTGGGTTTGATTTTTTTTCTGAAGAGAAAATGCTGTAAATTTATTATGATGGCAATACCACTCAGCATCTAAACTGTGTATGTAAGTAATGGAAAATATTTTTAACTTACTGTATAATTCTTGACATGATTGGTCCATTTCTCTGCATAAAATCAGAATAAATTCTGAAACAGACTGGCTGACTAGTAGGGATGTGATAACTATGGCTTACAGAATCTTTTAACCTTACTAGTTTAAACATAGCAGACCTCTATCTAACACTTACTAATAAACTAGTGTAGTTGCCAATAATTCTGGTTTTATCATAGATGCTCAGTTTTGTACTCAGTCCCAGATGTTTGCAGTTCCTAACAAAAATTTTCTTTTGTTGTAAGGTTTGTATTCCTGCCTGCTGTCCTCACCTCCTTTTAATATGGCCAGGTGCAGGTAGAGAGAGCATGAAGTCACCTCGTCAAGGTCCCTGATTTTGTTCCTAATATAAATTAAAAGAATTTTTAAAATACAAATGCTACAAAGGAGATAATTTTCCTACAGAAAGCAGAACTCCTATTTTCCACCATTTTTGGTGATGCAAAATTTCTTTGCTCTTCTAACCAGTTCTTAAAGTTTTGCAGAGGAATTAACTTTCATTACCTTTATTTTGGAAAAAGACTTTGCTCCACCCTCAGAATACATGTCCATTAAGCTATTTTAAGGGTACTTTCCATTACTAATTTTTTTTTTCAGTACCTAATGTTTCCATGTCCTCATATACATTTATAAATTATGCTACGGTTCTAAATTGTTTATTTTGAAAATGCGACCATTCTAAAAGAGCATTACTGTATTATTTTAAAATGTAATTGTTAAAAAGAACCATGCAATGTTAATCAACAATGTGAATTACTTCTCCATAAGTAGCCTCTGCTACAGCATTTTTTCTACACTTTCTGAAGGCAATAGTGGTATACTGGTTTGGACAGCAAATTGCATATGCTGTTCAATACAGGCAGAGTTTTATAAAGATTGGAACAAGATTTTAATAGTGCCTATAAATCAAAAACCTTAAGCTTACACACATCTACCTCAAAAGGTTTAGTCTTTTAAATTTAGGCATATATGTTAACCATGAAATTAAGGTTGAAACCATAATTGTCACTGAAAATCTGATTCAAAAGGAAATCTCAAAAGTTCTTAAAAACTGGTGTCTTTATCTGCTTTACCTTTTGAACAATAAAAGGTTCAATTCAACAAAAACAATTACCCTGAAGGATAGGGTAATTATTGTTTCCAAATCTTTTTTCATATGCCATTTTTCTATCCTGCTTCCACCTAATCCTTCAAAGCAAGTAATTTCTTTCAGAAACAAAGTAAGTACATTTTGCTGTCAATGGGAAAATTGTTATCGGAGATTCACAATGCCACACAAGGTCCTGAATTGTTATTTTTGCTTCTTCTCTGGTTAGAGATAGAAGTTTTTAGAGGGAACTCTGCATTTTTATGAATGTTTATATGTTCACAGTTCTCAGCTAACTCCTGAAATGCAAAAAATCACAGAAGGATGCTCTTTTCATGCTGTTGAAAGTCCAGCACATGTGCTGCCTTCTTTAGTTGTTTGAACTTGCTGAGAAGCTCAGAATTTTGATGGATTTGCCTTTGTATTGGCAGAAATCAAGCAGAACTTTGAAATCTTTAATGTACAAAAGAAATCTTACTGACTTGGTTCATCGTCATGGACAAAGATTTAAAGCTGGGGGAGAGAATCTGAGTTCAGGGTTTTAAGAACTATTAAGTTTCTTCTTGTGTTGGTTTAACTTTCTTTTTATGTTCAAAAGTTAGAGATCCAATTTCTGCCTCAGAGCAGCTTTTTTTTTCTTTTTAGTGTTCAAGAAACAATGTATGTGCCACTTAGTGCTATGGTCTAGTTGACAAGGTGGTGCTCAGTCAAAGGTTGGGCTTAATGATCTCAGACATATTTTTCAACCTAAATGATTTTGTGATTCTTGGAAATTAGCGATTTTTTTTTCTCCAACAGATGACTTGCAGGTTTCAAATTTGAAGCCTTGCTATTTTAAGGTGTTCCAAAAATGGGAACTATCTGTTGATCATTCTGGAGTAGCCTGTTCCACATAACTGATCAGGTAATGTATTTGCTTGTTAGATTATCCCATTTAGAAATCTGAGGAAGCTCCACTTTGAGGGAAAACTTTAGCTTGGGACGTTGTGTGGAATCGAGGTTCACACAGAGTGCCTTGCTGTCTTTTAAGTGGTTTCAAGTTGAGTAGAGTACTCTGCTACTTTCCATTGTACAGGCTGAGCTTTCTGTCAAAATGTAAACATTTGCCACACATTTCTTTTTTCTGAAAAAGGAGTCCCTAAATTAAAAGGATGTAATAAAAGACTTGTGAAAGCCTATTCTATATAAGTGGTGACTTGACCAAGCATTCTAAATGAAAAGTGTAAATAGTGTGTTGAAAGCATATTTTTAGCTATCTAATACTCTCCACAAATACCTTGATCAATATCACAATATAACTTTGAGAAGTAACTCACAAGGCAACACCTGTGACTTGGGAGTAAATTTTACTGAATTACCTAAATTCAATTGGATCATAAGAAGTAGTGGTGTGGCATAATAACATTGAGCTGCTATAGGCTTAACTTTTCACTTTTAAAGTTGATGCACTTTAAACCAGTAGATGTATTAAGCTCACAACAGTTTGACACATATCTTACTCAGCAGGTCAACTGATTGTACTACTGAGTTCAGATGTAATTGTGAGATTTGCTCTGAAGTAAGATCTGCTAAAAAGAAGTTGTTTGAAGTGGTCTTAAATACACACCTTTTAAATAAACCCTTCATTTTGAGCATGTAAATAACAGTATAGAATTACAGACTAAATGTTCAGAGTTCGTGAGCTAACCGGCAGTGGAAATTCACTGTTCAGTTGACGGGATAGAGAATACAACATTTCCTGAAAGGGAAACACCTCCTTTCGTTCATGCTTAGGTGGAGAAAATTTGCTTTTATTCACATATATCTTGCGCATCAGAAGATGTTTAGTTCAATCTTCTTTTGAACAAGTTTATTTATACTGAGATAACATCTGCAAAGCACCCTAGAAACAGGAAGATGTGAGTTTCTGTTTCTAATCTCAACAGACATATATGTGGCCTTAATGTAGTAAGCACTATTCAAAACAAAATAGATTTTTTCCATTCGTCTAGCATATTTTGTTAAGCTGTAAAAATTTGAAACAAATATACTTAAAGATTTTTAAAAAGTCAATGATATCATCAATAATTAAAGCATATGCAAAAAATAATTAATAACTATATCCTTGTGAAGAGGATTAAAGGTTTGGGAGTTTTTGGTAACAATTACTGGAAGTAATCCTGTATATAATGGAAAGCTGAGGTAATCTTAAAACACTTCTGTATGTATAAACTTGCATAAGCTTTTACACTTCAACGATTAAGTAATGAGAAAAAACAAACCAAGGAAAGTCTCTGACTGATGGTGGTGTTTATACTGCTATAAGCTGATATTTTGAATTCAACAGAATGATCTGTCTATACTTACCTTAATCCCCAAAAATAAATCACTCTTAACAGATAGTGAATGAAATGAGGGTCTGGGGGAAGCAGGGATTCTGCCCTTGCTTTCATAAGGTCAGACAGCAACTGCAGCATAGGTTTAAATAAAACCATGGGGTGAGGGGTATGGAAGTTGAATAATAATACTGACGTCTTCAAAAGATGTCTTGAGATGTCTGTGGTTTGTTATCAGTTGTCACGAACGATCTTGGCATATTGAAAAAATGAAAAGCCAGCCTATGGAGGGGCCTGAGAGAATGCTTGGCCTGCCAGTCCTTAAGGGATTGATGGCACATTTCTATAAATTTAACATCAGGGAGCACTAAAAGAAAGGAAATTGCCAAATCTCTATTGATTTCAACAAAATTAGGCTGATTTATCTCAGTCAGGAAAGACTGAGGACATACTCTTTACCTCATTTTCTGAAATTTTTTTTCTCATGTCAGTGAGATGGTCTGGATCATCGTTATGTTTTACAAATTAACACATGCTTTACATTTGTGATTCTGCATGAGTACCTTGAAATGCCAAAAGGCTTTGACCTTTCAGATAAGTAGTGCAGTTTTAAGAATTTACTGGAGCAAACTTAGTGGGTTTTTTAAATTTTGCTTTATATCAAGTTCGAAGATACTATTTCTTCCAATTTTACAAATGCATAGTTAATAACACCTCCTGTACCGTATGTTCTGTAAAACAAAAACTATTTTGCAAAGAGTTTTGATGGCTTTGTGATTAAGAAAATAGTCTTTTGTAGAGTACATGTGGATACAATATTATTCTCTCTGCAAACTAACTGCGGTATGAAAGCATTGTTTTGTTTCTTTAATTCTTATTCTCTTAATAGACATAGGCTTCCCTGCACTAGCTTCACAGTGACAACAGTTAGCATGTGGTGGGCTACAATATCATCTACCAGTATTAACCTATGACCAGACTCTTCATTAAAACTAATGAACACCAGTAGGGGCTCTATTTTATAGTGCCCTTTCCCCAAACTTAAACATATATTCCCTTATATTTTTACTTTAACTATTAAAATGATAAAAACAAAACATAAAATGAACTCAAGAAATTTGTCGCAGCTCCATGTTGACTTTAGCTTGCTTTGTATTTATATATGGAGAATTGTTAGAAATGTTCTCTTTTTTTGGCTAGTGATAAAGTCAAACATATTAAAGTCTTTCTCAATTGGCTTCTTAAAATGTCTTTACCCCTTGCAGCTTATATTGAAAAGGCCAAATTCTCTGTACCTTACTGTCAAAAGCAGTGCTTTTGTCGTTTTAGCAAGATTATAGATGTGAATAAGAGAAGCAAAATTTGGTCCAAAGGGGCTAACAACTTCAGCAGATTAAAAACAGTTACAGCAGTTCACAGTTTTAAAGCAAACACAATCACATCCCATGTCTTTTTACCTTATTCCTGCTTGTTATTCACTGTGATGTAACTATACATAGTAAAGACCCTGCGTATTTTTGCATCTTGCTTGTATATTCTGATGTTGTAACAAAAATACAATCAGAATTTGTATCTAGTATTTTTTGTTATAACAAAAATACAATCATGATTCATATCTAGTATTTGCACAGGAGCTTATAAATCACATTTTGCAGCCCTTCCTCATCAGTTTTAAGGAGAGTTTTGGCTGTGAAAAGGCTGCAGGATTTGGCCTATTAACTAATTCCACTGTAAATTAGTGCATATGTTGTTATTTATTTGGAAAACAAAGCTTCCCTTGAAATGCATTTTAAGGTCATCTAATTATCAGGCAAATACCAGTTTGCAGGCTCTGAAAAACTCCCCTGTTCCTAAATAATTCATTTTGTTTTCACAGAGTACCTCTGTGAAACCCCTCAAAACAAACCAATCAACCAAACAAAAAAACCCACAAGACCCCCCCAGTGTATAACATTTTTTCCCCTATAAAATGAAACAATTAATCAAAAATACTACTTGGAGGGAGCTGAAAATACCTGCCCATGCAGCACAGGTTTCAAGCAGTTATTGAGCACAGCAGACCAAAAGCCAGCTGCATTTGTCTTCTGTGGAGCCTAAACGTGTTTTTTATTTGGAGCTGTAACACGTGATTTTTGTTTGTTTGTATGTTTTGCTGTTCATTTTACACAACTAACTTCTAGAAAAAAATTCTTGCAACTTCTTAACTTCCCCTTAAGGGCACAGATGGCTTTCCTCACCACACTGGATTGGTCTGCTTTCCCCTAAGGCATAGCAATCACCTTTGACACCACCAACCGTAGGATGAGCAACAGAAGTTATGACAAAATCCGCCTTTTAGAGGGAGGTGTTTACCCGTTGCTTCTGCAGTTCATGCTGATGCTAGATATGCAGCTAAAGCTTTTTGCTCGACTCCCCATTTACTCATTCCTCTGCTGACAAGGGCCGGGGTGGAAAGTGATGGGTTTCCATGGAGAGCTGCGTGGTGGGGGCAAAAGGAGTTTAGAATCAAATTACACAAAACTAGGCAAAAGTGGTCAATGTCTGCTGCTCCCCGAATTTAGGCAAAGGCTGTGCTGAGCGCCTCGCTGGCGACGGGGATGAGGAGAGCCCTTCCTGCCGCCCGAGCGCACGCGGTGCGCGCCTCTCACGGACGGCAGGGGCGGGCGGGGTGCGAAGCGCCGTCTCCCGAGACCGGGATCCGGACTCGGCTGCTCGGGAGCCCGCCCGGGGGCCTGCCCGCGGCCCGGCAGCGGGGTTGCGGCGGGGCGAGGGAAGGGGGGCCGCGCCGGGTGCCCGCCCGGGCGGGGCGGGGCGGGGCCGGACGGGACGGGGCCCGGCGCGTCCCGCCCCGTGGGGGCGAGCGGCGGGCGGGGGCAGCGCGGTCGCTGCCGCCGGGGCGCAGCTGCCCGCCCGCCGCCGGGCGCTGTGTGCGCTTACGGGCCGCGCTCCTGCCTGCCTGCGCCCACACACGCACAGACACACACGCAGACACACACGCAGACACACACGCCCGCCCGCCGTGCGCTGCGCATCCCGCTCCGCCGGTGCTGCCCGCCCGCCCCGCCGGGACGCGCCAGTCGCGCTCTCCCGCAGTTTCTCCGCGGGCGCCCAGGTGGCTGCGCCCCGCGGCGCTCCCCGCTCGGCCCGGCTCGACCCGGCAGGACTCGGCACGGCCCTCCGTGCCTTGCCAGCCGGCGTCCCGCGGGCGCGGAGCCGATGGCGCAGGGCGGGAGGATGCGCCTGAGCCGCGTCTGCTGCGTGTTCTACCAGCTGTGCGTGCTGTCAAGCGGGCTCGGCGCAGGTAAGTGCGCGCCTTTCGCGGGACGGGCCGAGCTCGGGGCGGCCTCCGCGCCCCGCCGGCTGCCGGTGGCGGTACCTGGCCATTGTTAACAGCCGCGCCCGCCCCCCGTAACCGGTGGGTGATCAGATAATGCGCGTCCCGGCTGTGAGGGTGCACTGCACAGCGCTCGTCGGTACGAGACCTGGTTTCTACAGGCAGCCCTGACACCTCTCCCGGCTCTGCTGTTCCTAGAGTGTGAGATGAATGTGTAAATAAAACTGTTTCCTGTCCCTGGCTGGTGGAGGTTGTGTGTACTCAGATGTTTGTAAACATAATGCTGGTATGCTGGAATTTTGGTTAAATTGTGATCTAGTGTCTGTGATATGCAGAGATCACTAATTATTGGTTCTAATTCAGTTTCATTACAACAATGATCATGATACAGCATATGTATGCAACCGCTACTTGTATGTGCACATGTGTGTGTATTTGGCTGAACTTTGGAAATCATAATGGGTCTTGCAAAACGTGCTGAGAACAAGGTTGAAATTTTCAGATGTGTTCAGGTTTTCCCTAGAAGTATTTTGGTTTAGCTATATGGAGAAGTTGTTACTTTGTCTAAATGATGAAGGGTTTATGCAACTTTCCTTTCATGGAGGTGGTGATCAAGAGAAAGAACATCCCTAGCTACTGGTACAAACACAACTTTCTGCCCAGCTTGGACTCCGGCTTTCTCTCAGTGTTCACCAGGACCCTGGTGTGTTCCAGGCACATCAGTAGGCACAGACCCATCCAGCAGCTGGCCCCCCTGCTGTGCGTAAGGACAAGATGAAAGGGACAAATGAAGCCCACTGTATTTCGTGTGGCGTGGTTGTTGGTCTAGGAGTCAGAAGGACCATCTTGGGGGGAGCCAGAGGGCAGGTTTTTGGCAAGCAGTGGGTGCTGCTTGGTGCTCCCCTCATTTAAAGCATGTGCTGGCTTTCCCGCAGGTCTCCATGCTTCAGAAGACACTGAGGAGTGGGAGATCGTCTTCCCTGCACTGTGGAGCCCGGGCCAGCAGGAGCCGATGGGTGGCAGTGGTGGTGGTGGGGGCTGCAACACCGACCCCGGTAGTGGGAACCGAAGCAGCAGCTTTAGTGCCCCAGTCACACCTAGCCCAGTGGCTGGCAGTTCCCGAGAGGTGCGTTCAGTCTCCTCCTCCGTGGACGGGCAGGCGCAGGCTGTAGGGGAGGCAGCAGAGGAAGAGGATGCTGAGGATGAGTATGAGTCTCAGGAGTTTTACCACTGGTCCCCCCTGCCCCAGGGGTCGGGTGCTGCCTCTCAGTTGCCACCACCACCATCCCCCCCACCACCACCTCCAGCAGAGGATGGAGATGAGGTGCTGCTGAGGATCCCAGCTTTTGCTCGGGAACTCTACCTGCTGCTCAAGAGGGACAGCCGCTTCCTGGCTCCTGGCTTTGCCGTGGAGGAGCGGCTCGGGGGTGAGGGCAAAAGTCCGCCCAGTGCTGCACAGTCACAACCTGAGAGAACTTGTTACTACAGTGGTGCTGTCCTCCGCTACCCGGGCTCCTTCGCCTCCTTCAGTACCTGTGGTGGATTGGTAAGATGACCTTGCATGCGGGGGTAGCACCAAGGTCTCCATCCAAGTCTCTGCTTCATCTCTTGCTTTTCACTGCTATCCCGTTCTTAATGTCTTTCTTTCACATCTTCTTGGGTCCTACCTCTGCAACTACCCTTGTTTTTAACAATTTTCCTATTTATACTCTTATTATCCCACTCATAACTTTAACAGAATCCTACTTCTGTCTTTATCAAAACTGTACAGTTTTGATATTATTTATCCTGCTTCCAGATACATACCTTTTTGGTTTTGAATTTTCATCTTCTTGCACCACTCTTCCTTAAACTTTTCTTATCTCCATCTGTAATGTTGTCTTCAGTGGATATCTGTAATTAGTTACCTCCATGCTCACTCTCTTTTCTTTCCACTGTCACATCATCTCTCCTCCAGTCCATCTCTAATTCACTTGTTCTTCAGTCTCATCCTGTGTTCTAAAGTTATCTCTCTCATTTGTACTATCTTCTTTATCTTCTGCATCTCGGTTTTCAAACTGTTCTGTCTTTCCTACTTCTAACAGCATTTTATGTCGCCTGTCTCATTTTCATTATTCCTTTTATTTCATCCCTCTCATGCCTTTGGCCTTTTTTCTCTACCTCACAGCTTCCCACATGTGGTACCTATAGTTACTTGAATTTGGGACTTCTTTCCTTTTAACTGTTTCACAGAAGAATTCAATGAGTGTTCTCAGCAGAAACTTTAGTACAGTCAGACTTTTTCAATGGTTATTACTTCTGGGCCATACCTCTCTTATTTAAAACAAGTTTCACCTGCTATTATTTCTGTTGCATCAGTCAGTATTTTTCTCGGATAAAGACCGGGATTGGGTACACTGACAACAGCAGTGATAAGCCATGGAGCTGCAATCCTGAAATACTGGGAGTGGATGGAAAGTGTAGAAAGAAAGAAAATTTAGCTGTGATGGTATAAAATGCTGGCAGGATTTAAAGCAAAACTAAATTGTTGCTACTACTATTCTCGTTTGGAGCCTTTATATAGCATCATAAATGCACATGCCTGTCGGACTTCACAGAATTTAGAATACAACCAGTGATTGGTGCTAGGAGGGTTGACATCCTCCATGATCCTGGGTTTTCGGTGGCTAGATGGGTGTAAATCACCATAACCACATGGTAGATATTTTCTTGTATTTCTTTGTGAATTTGAATATCTGACATGTTCATGATATGCCTTTTTATTTATATGGCCATGAAGTGAAACCAGGTAAAATGTGGAAATTTTGACTGCTTATTCATTTGCCTGTTTGAACTTACTTAAAAATCGAAACACAAACTGAAAATGGTAGAGGGGGAACATATGTGGATTGACACCAAATAAAATATTTGCCTGCACGCCTGCATGGTGAAACCGCCAAGTTTCACACAACTCTAAGTAGCTGGCATCTAATTATTGACGTTTTGTCAGATTTTCCGATGCATGGTAGTAGAATTAATTGTGGAGAAAAATATTGAAAGTCAACTGAGAGTTGTTTGAAAGCATTCAGGTAAAAGATTTTTGTGTTCTAGAAAGGCATTTGACTTCTGTGCTCCTTTTTATTTCTAGAATTTTACTTCCTTCTACATTATGTTTGAGTAAAATTAGGTTAGAGAAAATCTATGTAAAGAAATCTGTAATTATCACCTTATTATTATGCCTGCTCAAAAGCAATGTACATCATTGCATATCTGTAATACCTCTGACTTGTTATATAAATTGAAATTGACTTTTTAGATAGTCCCAGTTTCTTAAGAGCCACATTAGTATTTTTGATTCTGTTAGACTTTACTAGGAGTACCATCTTACTCCGAACCCTTTGGCCATCTAAGGATGCCTGTGCCCAGATCATGTCCCCCATCCAGAAAACTGCGGCTGGAATATAAAGTATTCTGTGTATCTCAAATAAAATTGGAAACTGTTGTTGATGTTTTCTGGTGTTGTCATGATCCCCAACTGTGTAGTCTTGTTTGTGGTGAAATAGTTAAGCAGCTGTTCTTCGTGACAGTGTTGCTGCATCAGGCATAGTTAAAAAAAATTGCCCAGTGCTATTATGTCAAAGTTGTCATAACAAATCCTAAACTATTTGTCATTCTTTATTCAGTCATTGCTTGGGCTCTATTACATATGTAAGTTGCTGAGTTTCCAAGAGTATTGAAAAAACATCCTAACATGCATTGCATGTTCCACCCTGTTTCATCTAGGTCTGGCCCTGCAAATAGAGCCAAGCAGTATTTCAAACTACATTTTCTTTTTTCTGATGTAAAATTAAATTGAGACTTGAACCTACAAATATTTTATTGTAGTTAATGCAATTAGAATTAATTTTTTCATTTTAAATATAAAGACATTTCAGAGAAAATATGTTATGAATGTCTTAGATACACTCTCATTTGAAAGCCATGCAGATGTTGGGTTAGGTTAACTAAGCTGCATACACTTTGGGAAGTCAAATATGTGGGCTAATGTAGCACTTAGATTCCATTAATCTGCTCTTCAGAAATAGTCTTCTAGTGAATCTTTTTACTCACCAAGGAAATTAAGTGTAGTCTGACAGACAACAGTGATTTTGCCATGCAGGAGGAAGGGTGGCGGAGTGTAGTGGTTTGCCCAGCATGTGCAGGGAAAGGTCATACCTGGCAGTACAGATGTATGGCAGTTGCTGTAGGACTAGTTTTGTGAAAAGGTACTGCATCTTCAATAAATGAAAGAAAGGCCTTAGATGAAATTGTTGTACCATCCACACAGGATGCTGGTGTTGGTTCCAGCTTCTCAAGGCATAGAGACCTGACATGCTGGTAATATTCAGGAGATTGAAAAGAAAAAGTCTGTGTAGAAATGAACCTCTATACACAGAAAGACAGAAGAATATTGCTTCAGATGTTAGGCACCTTATCCCTTTGAAGCTGGAATTTAGAAGCTTTTTGAATATTTCGCTGGTTGTATTTGGGTAAAGGATCTAACATACATCACAACGTTAAAGCTTCCTCATATGATTTCACCTTGACAGCTCCAGTGGTGTGTTTTCTCTTGAGCTGCTCATCAAGAACCAGTATGGAATGGTGATAATAATGGGGTTCATAACATATCATGAAAATTATGCAAAAATACAAGAGAAAAATGTGAGCTGTATTCCTAGATAATTACTAAAGAAATTCTGACTCCAGGCGTTGTCTTCATTTGGCCACTTATCGTGACAAATGAAGGAAACATAACTCAGTGGATATTTTCTAGTGGAACTATAGACTGGAGATATGCATGGACTGTCTAGAAACTCCATTGTGGTGGCCTGGGTGCGGTCTCAGAGCTCACATGATCAGTGGTGACAGTCCTTTGAAGCTTAGTGGGCTTTACTCTGAGTACATTTTGGGATTCTGCACTGGTGTTCTGGGAAGATGAATAAGGAGAGGTGTTCAAGGATTTTCCCATCTATATGTGGACTGCCTACTTGTTGTTCATGGT
This sequence comes from Amblyornis subalaris, assembly GCA_018881555.1. Taxonomy (NCBI): domain Eukaryota; kingdom Metazoa; phylum Chordata; class Aves; order Passeriformes; family Ptilonorhynchidae; genus Amblyornis; species Amblyornis subalaris. The sequence continues at coordinate 157,015 of JACAXG010000172.1, read as the reverse complement.
TAGCCAAATACCAGGATGTACACAGTCCTGCTGATGCCAGTGAGACTGTTCTCAAAGTGATAAATTACAGAGCCGAACCATTAATTATTTAAGTGGTTGTTTCCTCTGCTTCTTTGTGTTCTGCTATAGTATTTGAAATAAGAAAAAGAAATCAAAGGTTATTGAACAGTTTTATTTGTGACTGGTAATATATATACATATATATAAGTGGTAATTTTTTTTACAGCATGATGTAGGAGAGACTTACTGTGGTCTTAGAATTAAGAAATTGGACTACTGGTTCTTTATCTATTGCTGGATTGGAAGTTGAAGTAGTCTCATTGCTTTTCCCACAGAGCACTGTAAACATGGCAAATATGTGCTTTATCCCCTAGTCATTTCATTTCAACAACAGAGGTATTAAGATAATTTTTTCTTGGTAATGAATTGCTTAGGCAGTACTCTGTGGCTATGTACTGACAAGCAGGGGTTTCCCAAATGTTTCTTTTTCTTTTACCCGAAGCAGTCTGCAATGAATAGAGAACAGCTAGGTAGAGAAAGGATTCGAATGGTTTTTTTATTTCTAAAGTGATGGGGTATGTTTAGACTTTCAGGAAGTGGAAACAGGAGCAAATGCAGACCGAGAGGATGGACAGGACAATGCAGCTTCTTAGCACTGTGCTGTTCATCTCAGCTTCTTAGCAGGTTGTTTAACAGCATCTCTGGAGCTCTGCCTAAGAAGACAGCATTGCCATTTGGGTTCGTTTACTCGAGAGAAGTTTTGAAATTTATCTGATTTTCTCTGGATCTTGAGAAAGTGAAGCAGGCAATAGCGTATTTGTAGTTCTGAGGAATCAGTGGCAAATACTATTTGCAATTAAAATTAATGTGCATTTTTACAGTGACTTGAGTTGGAACAAATCTTGGCATATCTCCAATTCAGGGAAGAACTCTCTCTACAGAAGGGCATGGTGCTTTCATTAGGCCTTCTTGCCCATAACAAGCAGGTATTTAAAAATCAGATCAATAGTTCATAGACAAGTTCTTCACCTGAATAGCACTACCCAAAGCAATGCTGCCAGCATCAGGAAAAGAACGGATGCCAGTTCTTGTGTGCCATGAGAGATTGCCAAGTATCATTGGAGAAGAGCATTTCAGTTAATATTTCTGGTGGTAATATCCTTCTTTTACAATAAAAAAGAACTAAAGAAGGATGTGAAAAATTACGTGCCTTCTCTGCCTAATGACATGGTTGTATAGAACTTCAGTATGATTTGAAGAAAACCTGAAGCACCTCTACAGGAAATACATGATTTTTTTTTTACTTCCAACATAACCTATGTTTTGAAGGTTACTGTTATTAACTCGTGGTAATGGAATGACACATGACAGATTAAAAATATTTTAGATTTCTTAGGATAATTTCCCATGACTCTTAAATTAAGGACACATAATAGAGCTCTAGAAAACTGGAATTTTTATTTTGTACCTCTCCATTGAGGACAGTCTGACTTTGTAGTTTGTCTCAGAACAAGCAGAATGAAATTGAAATGAGCAATGGTAATAAAATAAATTAAAAAATTTATAGTTTCCTAACATTCTGCACACGTTCACTTCTGAGGCTGAATCTATGGTTTGACATCTTTCTTCCCAGAGAGGGATTTTAACCACAGTGTTTCAACATTTTTATATGGGAAAAATCCCGGTGAATGTAGTTCTTAGTTGCACTTCCTTGTGATTCCTGCAATGAGAGAAGTGCCTGATAGGGTGAGTATACTTGAATTTTTGGACAATTTGAACAGTTTTGGAGAGCTGTACTGAACTTCTGCCTTTTGGTTGTGCAGCTTTCTGTGGCAGTGCAATACTTAACCAGCTGCGACTCCCTTCCTGGTGTAGGATCAGATGGATTGAGGATGAATAGGCTGTTTGCATGTGATATGGTTAATGAGTTTATTTGCTGTGTAGTGGACATGCAAGCTAAAGTCTTGCTTTTGTGACTATCCCTGCTTTTGTTGTGCTCTAGGAGCAGGTGGTCAGAACAAATCGTGGGCATCATACATTGCCCTGGGAAGCTGTGCTGTTACAGGATGTGAGCTCCTGCTGTAAGGCTCTTAGACTTTTTAAAGAGACTTCTTCGATCAAGCTGGAGAGCTGGAGCTGGAGAGCAACTACCCCATTACACACCCTGAATCATACAGCACCAACATGCAAGCTGAACTGGGTTAAATACCCAGCCTTTTGTCAACCAAATACGGTGCCCCTTCCACCCCACCTCAGTGACATTGCAGTTACACATCCGTATTGAGTAACTGCCACACCAGATGCTTTTACAAAAGAAATTTGAGACAATTACAACTTCTTTTATGCTGGTGGTAAGCATTAGCAAACAGAGATCACCAACAATTTTTCATAAAAGGGTAAAGAAAAGAGACTGTTAGCAGTCTTTATGGTCCATTTGATACATACAGGCTAAAGTTTGACATTGCAGAAGGAGGATTATAAAATTGAATAGGATTATCCTTACAGGCTGGCAGGATAAAATTAAGTACACACTCTCTCCTATTCACCCAGGTTCCTGGGATCCTTAAATGAAGGGGAGGACAAATAGAAGCAGTCTGCCTACTGTTGCATTACAAGTTTGTTAGAGAAATGAAACTTTGCTGAGAGGGACAGAAATAAATGTGTGAATAAGGGTACTCTATGAGCATCCCATACTGAGAAGTCACAGGTTCAACAAGATTTGCTTTACTGACTTTAAACTGTGCCTTATTTGTTTTTTAAACATGTTTAGATGGGCAGTATAAAATTTGTGATCGGTATAAAGAGGTGAGCAAGGTAGGGCATGGGTGGAAATGGCAGAACAAAAAGCAACTGTGGTCTGTTATGAAAGTGTTTTGTGTTTTTTTTCCTCAGAAAAAAACCCAAGCATCCCTGGGAAAATAAAGCATTGGACTAAAATTTGTGCTTTCTAGCTCTGCATGAGGTAGAAGAGCCAATGAAATGTGGTAGTGGTAGTGCTTGTGCTTGTGGGAGAATGCATTCTTTCAATGTCTGTGTTGAATCTCATCTGGGTTGTTCCTCCTGGATTTACATTTTACAGTGGAAGGCGGGAGAGGGGAGGGCAGCCAGACCTGTAGGAAATCTGGTTTCCAACAGGACAAAACAAGTTGTTTACATGAGGTTACTTTGGCATGTTTAGGCAGAGGCACATCTGCCACATTTTTGCCTCCAGCAAAAGCTTAGCTGCTGTGTTTGTAGTCTCTCTGTTTACATTCAAATCTCTTCATTAAAATATCACCTTGAAAATCTAATGAAGCAAAACTCAACACACGCTAGAGAAGCCTGAGAAAATTAAAATGGAGAAAGTGACTGTGGTCAGATGAAATAACTAGCATATATATATGTATATAAGCAAAACACTATTAACGCTATCAACAAACTTGCTGAACAGCAAGTTAATTACAAACAGAACTATTAAATTTAGGTTGTGGGGTGGGGTTTTTTTGTTGGGTTTTTTTTTGTAATAACAGAAAAGAGTACTGGAGATGGTGCCCTTTAAAAGTTTGATTACTGTCATTAAGTGCCATAAACCAACAAAGATCTGTTTAAAGATAAAGGAATAAACCCTCTTTGTTTCTGTTTTCCTTCCTGGATTCTGATGCTGCAGTCTGTTACTATTCTTTGTCTCTCTGGATGAAACATCTTTTGGTTACATTTTTGTTCTGTGTATCTGAGAACTCTTGCTAATTCATAAGAAGAATAAGTCTTTTAAACATGGGAACAGTAATGTTAATGTAAAGCTAAAAGGTTTAGAAAATCAGTTTTGACTAAGGCCAAGACTACGTTTGAACTGTAACAATCTCTGTTTCCTTTAATATTAAACACTGTGGCATGGTATGTGAGATTTTGGGCCAAGATGCCTCAGACCATGTGGTAATGATTCTTTTCTTCTTCTAAGAGCTATCCTACAATCATGCAATCACTCCATCCTGAGACAGGTTTGATTTGTGATTCCAATCCTGCTTGTAATAGCCTACTGTTTTCTTAAAGTGCTTAGTTTCGGTGCAAATACTTCCTGTGAAGTATATTTCTGAGTGATAATTAGAAATGAGAAATACACTATCTCCAGACTGGCTTTATTAAAAAAAAATTGAGGTTGCTGTGCGTCACCTGAGATGGCTACCCATTGTAATTAATACATATAAAATTATCAAGGTTATTTTGCAAGGTACAGAAGTGAGATGGTAAATCAGAAAAACTGAGTAATTCCATTAATTAAATTAGTAAAGTTTTGACCCCCTAACTTGAAGTTAACTGCTTTAGAAAGAAAAGGCAGAGCACTGAGTGTCTTCCAGCTATGACTGCTAATGTTAGTGAAATCAACATTTTCTTCAGAACATGTATCCCTGGCATACGTATCTCATGCATGTGCCAATTGTTTCTTCTCTAGCAAATGAACCAGGATTTTTAAAAGAAACAAATGTTCTCCATGTTGCAACCCTTGTACTATTATGTTAAAAGCACTGTTCTTTGTATTTCTTTTTTAAAAGTGTTCTTGCAAGATTGGAGATTGTTTTGGTAGTTACTGATGGACTGTGACAGGGAAAAAAGAGCAGCATCCATGATTTCCGTGATAAAAAACATAAAAATAGGGAGAGCTGGCAAATAGGGGGAAAACAATAGAAAACAGTAGGTGTGAGAGTTGTGGGATTGATGTTAGGTGGGAATATTGAAGGAGGAGTCTGTGAAAACCGATGGTCATATAGAAATAGTATTCAAATGGTGAACATATTTCTTTGGTATGTGATGAAGAGAACTACCTCAGTAGAAAGGAGTGAGACAAAGCCATTTGAATTTGGGGCAGAAGGAGGTGTTCGCAGAAGTTCTTCTGTAGTGTGTGTCTTTCCTTGGTTTACTCAGTTCTCTCTGGTGACTTCAGGGATATAGCATGAGGGTTGGTTGGTTTCTCCTTGTTTAGCAGAATCGGCAGTGTAGTGGAAGTTGTGTGAAATATGCTGAGCATGTGCATGTGTGCATTATATTCTATATCCAGATGGTAGTTGGTCAAATTTTTATAAACCAATAGCCCAAAACATCTATATTAATTTTAAAATCAGATGTACATCTGCTGTCCATTAACAGTTCAGTTAACCTTTTGTTGTTAATATGTCGTTGCCTGGACAATCTGGTCTTCGTGTTTATTTTTATTGTTCCTCATAATGTCATGAATAAGCAAAGAAGTATTATTTGGAAGGGAAAGAATGAAGAATATTTCTAGTGTTAATTTTAGAACAGCTGAATTAGAATGAGAAATCAATCTTCTAACATTAGCTGCTAATAATACATACATCTGCACGTAAGTGAATAGAAGTAAAATTTTTTTGGAAGCCTGTGCTGTTGAATGTTTTTCTTGGGTCTACCAGTACTTCAGTCAGAATTATTTTCTGAATGAGTTTTGCATCCAAAAATGTAGAATTGTGCCCAAAACTGACTTGTGAAGTGATTTAGTTTCTGTGTGATTGTCTTCCAACAATTGCATATGCTTGTTTTATGATCTCAGCTGTGCTACCTTAAGTTCTCATTAGATGTCAGAAGTTTAACTGGGTCAAGTCAGGTCAGGCTTATTTAGATAGCAGTAAGTTAAGGAAAATACAGATATTTCTGCACATGATGTTAATTCAGCTGGGGACAACTTTTTATGCTTCAGTACAAAGTAAATGTCCTGTTACTGTCCCTCTGGGCTTCAGGGGGTGCTGGCTGAGAGAAGTGGCCAAGTAACAGCTACAGCCATTATAGTAATGCCATCTTTTGTATAAAATGTTAAACTGTGCTTCAGATGTGCTTAAACTTCGCAGTGCTCTTCTTCTTCTTGTTGGTTTTGTTGTTTGGGTTTTTTTTGTTTTTGTCTGCTTAGCCTGGCTTTCAGGGATTATAACCCTGAAAACTCAGACGTAACTGCTTCAGAGCATGTATGAAGTGCTTTGGTTTTCTTCTGAAACTGGGAGACAGGAGGTAGAAGGGACATCATAAGCAGGACATATTCTCTTAATGTTTAATTATGGTCTTGCTTAACTTTCTTTTGAAAAATAATCTTAAGCATGAAGCTGCCTCTGTCTGTTTCTGTCATAAGCTGTGCATGAAGCTCTTCTAATTTATGCAGTTTTTAAAACCTTCTGAGAATTGACCAGCTTGTTGTAAGTTAGGAGACAGGAAATTGGTTAGGTGATTTAATGCCTAAATAAGAGATCCCCAATCTCTTTTGTCCCTTTGTGACGTAAATGGACCTCACCTCAAATATTTATTAAGGAACACATGAGGGTAGTGAGGGAGTTTAAAGTAGAAGAGGGTTTATAGACTAAAATGGATGCTATCAGGCGTATAAAAAACTGAGTTTATCAATTTCTGGCTGATATCCTAGCATGTTTCCCTCTTACTGTCTGGTCACCCATTTCTTCTGTAGTAACCTGTCTAAGGAAGCATAATAACAAATTTCTTGGATGTCCCTTTGGAGTTTGTTTCTTTTTTTGCTTCTACTATTAAATCATTTGCAGTGGAAATAATGGAAGGAAATAATTCCTTTATGTTGTATTTCATGCTGGTGATTAGTCGTTTCTGTATTTCATATAAAAAAGTTTGCTTAAAAGTGACCAGTCAGACTGGCGGTACTTGGTTCAAGATGCCGATACCAAAACTCACTGCTGTATCACCTGATACAATGACCTGATACAATACCTGACCATCCTGATCACCATTTGTATTCTTATGCACATAAAATCAAATTCTCTAACTTCTTAAAAAAGGGAGGAAAAAACTTTCATCTGAATTTATTTTTCTTCTTTTAGTTTAAATAATAGTTCTTGAAAAAATTAGATACTATACCTTCATAAGGGTAGCAGACTTTTAGCTTCTATGTGCAAAAAAAGGTTTTTCCTTCAAAAAGGGAAAGAAGGATCTAGGTTTAGAAGTTAAAAGCAGAAAACCATGCATAGTTTAGAAAAAAATAGATACGAATTTCAGTTGAGAGTCAGAGAAGAATATGACTTCTATATATTTTTAACATTTCTAAGCAATGTGAATCTAAAGTTATTGTAAACTTGTAAAGAAAAATCATAGGAGTCATGTTTATTTCTCTTAAAGCTGTCTGGTTTGGATTCATGTAATTCTAGATAGAGATATAAAAAGCCTAAGCATAACTTTATTTTATAGAAGGACTAACTTTATTTGTTGAACTGTAGTTCTATGCCTATAAATATATTTTATTTTCCTTTCTTGAATTACTGTTTTCCATAGTTAGTACTTTTGGCAAATTGTAGATTTGAATGAAACTGAGTTTCATGGAGTGTTGCCTTGAATTAAATAGTGTTTAATAATAGTAATAATAGTAGCGGTTCGGCCCCTCTTTCAGAAGGAAACCAAAATAATGGAGTCATGGATAGATATTTCAATAAGGATTAGCAGAGATTAAATTTCTCTATGGGCAGTCATGGGTGGGTTTTGGAACTGTGCCACATCCTTTTGTGGCTACAATGAAAGCACATAGGTTTGAACAATGGTAACTCATTGGTGTGCACTATATAAGTGTTTTACATGGATGAATCGATTTAAACTTGGACCCTTGTATTGGTCTTCTTGGTACTAGTCTAGGTGTTTTATATAATGTAGATTACATAAACAGTTGCTGATATTTTCTGTTTAACCTCCTGCATGGGACTAGGTGTAGAATGCTTAGTGCTCATCCTTTGTGTATTATTATATTTTTTCCTGCATAAAATACCATTTTTCCTGCATAAAATACCATTTCAGATTCTGATGGGATAAAATCCGGACTTGCACTAAAGAAAGGGATTTAATGCTGTTTCATTAGCTAAAGGTACAGCGCCTTGATTCATACTCCAGTTCTTACCACAAGAATTGCTGAAGTTACTCATATTACACCAAAATGTTCTAAAGAAACATCTTTATGAGCACTGAGTCTTTATTTGCAAGGATTTTTTCCTTTGGTGATAGGTTTCCATAGGTGTTGCTTTTTCTATAACTAGTCATGTTTAGCTGTGTAAAGAGACTTTCTTAGATAGTATTAATAACTCCTGAAATGTTGTTATGTAATAAGTGATCTGAAATATCACTAAACCAGCTCATTGTAAAGAATTTTTAACTTAAGTTTTATGGAATAAGGTTTTTTTAAATCCTGGCTTACTTTATAGAAACTGTTGTATTTATTCTGGAAAGGAATTGTGGCTGGGTTTGTGAATTTTATTTTTATAACAGTAAGTCAGTGGTTGTGTTCCATTTTATACAGCATGTTCTTGATGAACAAAACCAAAAGATTGTTAATATCATGCCTTACTTAGGACAACATGATAGACACAATTTACAGGTTAGGTGGCTGTTTTAAAGATGGATTTTTATGTCAGTTCTGCTTTGAATTCTGCAAGTAAAGGGCTGTATCAGGCTTGTTCAAATATAGCTGTATTTTGCTTTTCATTTTGATTGTAGTTTATTTTATTGGCCTGTATTAGTCATCTGTGGTTGGTTGAGCATATTGCTGTGGCATGCTTTTTGAAGCAAAATAAGGCTTTTCAGAACATTTCAGGCAACAGAGAGGAAGAATTTTTATTCATTCGTCAGTTGCTGCATGCTCCAGCAATGGAGTTGAAGTCGTGCAACCACATAAAATGTATACTTAATACAGGATTGTACAAGGGGCAAAATGAAGATCTTTGTCCATGGTAGTTAAGCATTTGATATTTTTGATTTTTTTCCTGAAGTTTAGCAGCCTTAATAGTTGGTTAATGCTTGCTTTTGTAATGGTGGTTAGTTTCTTTCATTCATGTGGAAACTGTGCTTGAATCACAGTCAGCTCTGATCATTGTGTTTTTAATGAACCAAACTGAAGACATGGCCTTTTTATTACTTCCAGCTTCTTGGAACATAAGCCTTCATGAAAATGAGAACTGAGAAAAATGAAAAACTAATTCTGTAGCTCACATAAGGACAGATCAAAATACAAAACCTGAAAACCAAAATGCTGGGAGACCACTGAAAGAACTTTTTTTTTTTTTTAAAGTTTCGAGCTGTAGGTGATCATTTCGAGCTGTGAGTACAGGCATTTTCTGTGTTCTTTTAATAGAATAATTCCATTTTAATTTAGTTGACTTCTGAGATAGTAATTTTTTAGTGCAAGTGACAAGGAATAAGTTAGGTGGCCAATTGTTATTTTTGCACAGACATTGCCTTCTAGTTGTCTTCCCTTTAGTAGCTCTAGCTCCATTCATTACTTATTAATTTTAATAAATTAATTTTGTCACATAAACCTAAAGGCAATGGATTTTTCTGCATAGCATAAATTCAGAATCTTGATTACAGAAAATAACTTTATATTTACTATTAAAGCACTACCATTGGTCTAAATCAATATGAAATCAGAACTGAATCTTCTTAGGGTTTAAACGGCTAGGATGGAATATTGTATTTTGCTGTATTAAGCTTATATTGGCCAGAGCTGATGCAGAGTCATCATCATGGCCATAATGACCTCATTTGTTTTTCCTTTTAACGTTCTATGAGACTTGAGAAAGTCTCTTCTGATCTGATTGTAGGCCTACAAAACAGCTGGAGAGGGACTTTTTGCAAGGGCTTGGAGTGATAGGATAAGGGAAATTACTTTAAACTGAAAGAAGGTAGATTTAGTTTAGAAATTAGGGAGAAATTCTTTACTCAGAGGGTGGTGAGGTGCTGGAACAGGTTGCCCGTGCTGGTTGTGGATGCTCCATCCCTGGCAGTGTTCAAGGCCAGGCTGGATGGGGCTTTGAACAACCTGGTCTAGTGGAAGGTGTCCCTTGCCCGTGATGGAGGAGTTGGAATGAAATGATGTTCCCAACCCAAATCTTTCTGTGGGTCTATGATTTTATTAATTCAGCTTATGTTGTTGAACTAAATAGTCAGCCTTTAAGGAGCCCTTCCTTGGAGCTTCTATTTCTTCTGTAATAGAAGCCAAACTACATGAGAGAGAGGAACAATTCCAAAATCTAAGTAGTCTTACTGATCAGTTCAACCTGCAAAGATAAAGGGTAGGAGCTACTGAGTGAAGGGAGAAATGATCAGAAAGAGACCATTAATTTATTACATGGTGGGCTGGCACAATACATGTTCTCTTTTGAGACATAGTCGTGGTTGCCATAAAATCTGTATTGTTTTAGGCATCAAAGGATGAAAGTATTATACTTGTTTTCTTAAGGATTACAGAGTGTGCCTTGCGTGCAGTTATGGATCTTCTGAACATTTAATAGCTGCATCACTGATGAAGTCTGACTTGCCAGTAGCTGTCTCTTTTCTTAATAATATTAGTCAATCCTTGCATAGTTACCTGTAGCAAATAAGTAAAATAGTTTTTCAATTTGAGTTAGTTTAAAAATCAAGGGTATTTTCAGTGTGTCTTTAACCCTGTGTGTCTTGAAAATAGATTTTAAGGTGACTATCACATACATTGAGTCCCATTGCAACAATACCTTGTAGCACTTGGATCAGAAATGCTAATTTGATTTTAAAATTTTTCAAGTTAAGTTACTTGTGCTGGGAGTAGTAGACCTTCTGTACCTCATAAACTTCCAGAATGCTGCATAAAGAAAAGAAATAAGAACATGCCTGTGCTAAGTGCCTGTGCATTTCTTAGTTTGTAGTTCCTAAGTATAAATCTTCAGGTGTTAATAATTTTGAATTTATGATTTTAAAGATATAATTGTGGAATACTTTTCTTGCCTGAATGTGAAGCTGCTTATGTGAAGGAAAACGGAAGTTCAGGTACTGCATACTCAAAATTCCAGACCATCTCTATATTCTGTAGTCTTTGTTCCCTTTCCTTTCCTCCTCTTTGAAAGGCTGTAGAACCTAAACACATGGGGCTAATTCGTTTGATTTAATCTAATGCTAGATTAAAAGATGTAAAGCTATTCTGTAGATGTGTATCTGGAATATTGCTAGGTGCAACTTAATAAAAAAATACATTTATTTACACAATAATTTTAGCTATTCAACATGGTAACAGGAAAAAAGGCGTTTAGAGTGTTTATGTTTCTGTCAAATAGTTTTCAAGTATTTTTACATGTTTGCATGCAACTGCAGTTCTTCATTTTGGAGATGTTGCAATTGAAAAGTATTTAAATTGTGATTTATGTCAAATTTTTAAAATATAGCCACTAGTTTTGAATGTCTCAGATTTTTAGCATGCAACATGTACATATACAATCTCCAAACTGAATGTTACTTAACAATACATAAGTATCTTGGCCAAATTTAGATTGCAGGTCAATGACAGAACAAGAAGAGAATTCAAAACCTAAAGCGAAGACAGAATAAAACTAAGTAATAGAATTGGACTGGAATTTAGAGATCAGGATATTATCAACTTAGTAAAACATCACAGACAAGTATGATTCTATGATTCATATGATTCTATGTCTTCCCTCCAGGAGAGGTGACGATGTTGATGCAGGCAGTAGCATAGGTCAGCTTTTATTAGCAGAAAAAACCAAATTCCAGCAGAACGAAATTATACGGATTATGTGGCCTAAACTGAGGAAGTACCGAACAAGCCATTACATCTTTTAGAAGTTGTATACATGGCAATGTTCTATTACTCATTCAGAATTTCACCAATGTGGATTTTTCTAAAACTTTGGACAAAGATAGTTGTATTAATTTTGTTTCTTACTGAATGTATGTTACACTACAGAAGGTTATGTAAATTTTTCAACAGGCTTTTTCTCTTTATTTGCATATGACCCTATGTTGTATTCCATGCTCCACCTACTGCCCTCAAGGACCACCATTTTAGCAGATCTGCTCACAGTCCATCCATCCATGTAACTTGAAGTCAATACTAGAGCTGGGGGTGGATCTGTCCCAGAGGCTGGAGCTAGACTTGGCGTTCATCCTAGATGAATTCCATGAAGTTCCTGCTTATCACTCTTCATAAATACATACTTCTAGTTTGGATGGCACTAAAATGAGGTCACATGAATTACTGATATCTCCATGAGACCCACATTTCTGTGATTCTGTGACTTCAGTAAAGATACTGGAGCTCTTGTTGGCTGTTGTTGTTCCTTATCCTTTTATAGGCTCATAGATGAGATTCTTTGTGTGGTCATACCTGTTCAAGCCTCAGAATTTTTAATTCTCTGGAAGTTGCTAGTACCTATAATGCATATCATACGTAACAGTATTATCTTCTTGTGACACCTTGGGAGTAAGTTATCTGCAGTTAGACACAGTTGGTTTGGTTGCCATCCATTTTTTAGAAAAATAGGCTATACAACAAGAATGGTACATTTAGCTTTAGGAGTTTGTGTTTCATATTTGTTACTTTTCTGTTTTAAGCATTTGAAAATAGCACTTAGAAGTGCCTTATGGAAGTAGTTTTCAATGAATTATTATTAAAGATACTTCAGTTACCTCAAACTGGAAAAGATTAGTTGGGTGTCTACGGAGATAAAGAACAGCACACACAAATATAGTTTGGGGACAGTCTGTGTAGGGTAGTGATTGTTTATAAAGGTTTCTGTAGTTGTTCCAGAACGAGTCATCATAAGAACAATAGGGTTTCACTCAACATCAGTGTCTTATTTACCTTTCAAGATTTAGTTTTATGAAATTTGAGTTATGGTGCACTAGTGATCTTGAAATTTTTTATGTGTGCTTAAACTGTTCTGTGCCTTCTCAATGCAAGATTCTGAAGGGTTTGAGATGAATTCTGTATTTTAAAACATTGAGGCCATTCCAGTGTTTTTACGCAACTAATTTGAGTGAAACAAACTACAGCTAAACGGTACTTCAGGATAACTGCTGCCAAAATAAGAGTGTACAGTGGAGTCCATTTACAATGTGCTATTGAAGCAATAAATCTGTGAAAAGAGCAACGTATGTTTAATTTAATAAAAAACTTCTTAAAATTTGCCCTTTTTTTGAGGAAAATCTGTGAAAACATACATGATGTTGTAATGAACTTGTGGGCACATTACTTAGGTGAGACAATTTTCACCACCATATCATGTTGCTTGCTTTATGCCTTAGGAAAAGTAAGTAGTACCTACCAAAGGTTAACAGATAAAACTAGTTGGATCTAGGAAATTAAGATGGAAAAAGGTATTTTTGTAAAAACTAAATGTCAGATGTAACAATGACCATAAAATAATAGATTTGAAATAGCAAAAGGTAGGAATTATGTTATCTGTAGTCCTCCTGTTATGTTTTTGACTGTTCTGTGCTTTCCCAGCTCTTAAGACTTCATTCTCCGTGTGAAGCTGGCTGGCTTTCAGTGGAAGATGTACCTTTGGTGTAATTTCATATGATTGCTCTGAAGTCCAACTCTCACAAATTTAACTGGCAGAGTGAGACAACGAATTCCAGTAAATTCTGCTTGGTTTTCAGTGTGACTATTGTTCATATTAATGTGGAGAAACGGCAGTGTTTTAGATGATAAAGTATTTTCAAAGGAAGAAAACAGCTCTATTACTGGAAAGGTCCCTGTGAGCTGTAGTCGTGAAAAACCAAGCTTATATGAACCGGAGGCAAGACCAGAAGCAGCACCTGGGGACTTGACTTTCCTGTAGTGATAAGTTAAGAGCTGAGAGGCATGGGAGAATTAAACAGACCAAATGCTGTGGCCAGACCAAAGGTAACTTACTTCTGTTTGGACTTACTACTTTCATACATTTATAGATTTGCTTTATAGGACTAATGAATTAGCTCACAGTGACAGGAGGAAAAAAAAGATTGTGTATTTGCTGATCACAGGATCATTATATGGCATCAAGCATGATGTGGGTGTGAAAGATTCATGTAATTGGTGGAGGACACGAAGTGAAGGTAAACTGTATTCTCACTTCACGAATTGGCAGTGAAACGCTAGCTGAAATGTGGCTTGCAGTTCTATTTGCTGATGTTCAGAAAGAGGAATTCATTTGTGGCTACAAGGATAGTTACAGAATCACAGAATATTCTGAGTTGGAAGGGACCCACAAGAATCAAGTCCAACTGCTAAATGAACAGCCCATGCAGGGATTGAACACGCAACCTTAGTGTTATTAGCACCTGGCTCTAACCAGCTGAGCTAATCGCAGAATTATAGTAAAGCCTGTTTCATCAAGCAACAGTCAAAGGCTGGTGTATTTGTCATCACACAGTAGAAACTGCAATACAGTATGATTACCTTTTATAAAAACTTTGAAGTGAGTATCAAGGGACCTGAAAAGCTGGCCTGGAAAGCTGGCCCAGAAGGAAAGCAATGTACACACTGGATCAGATGGATCTAAAATAATGGCGATGAATCAATAAAGCTGTAAAATTGGGAAGATTTCCAACTGTTAAAAGATTAAAATTTGAAAAATTTCAAATAAGAATAGTAAAATAACAGAGCAGCAGTTCCATTGAAACTATTTTAGTTAACAGTAGCAGCAAGGAAAAGAAAAAAAAAGTGTAGTCTGACAAAGGGTTGTGTTACAAGGGTAAGTGTAAGAAATCCTCTATTTTAGAAAATCTTGGCATAGAGGACTGGACTTAATCTGTGGATCTAAGATATCTGAAGTACTGAGGCAATTTGCCTTGTATATTCTATATTTTTTCTTATACTTCATTATTTTCTCAATACTATGGGACCTAAGCAGTGACAACTGGGGTGGTATAATGAAAGTAATGAGATAATGCATGCTTCATATGATGTAAAAAGAAAATTTGATTTGATTTAGCATGTTGAGTTTAGCTGAGTCTGTCTCAATAGTCAAGTGAAATTTGTAAGCAAACCTACAATTTCACAAGTGATGTAGAAATATATTTTAATATGTTTTATTTCCTGGCCATAATTAGAAGATTAAATGGCTTTTTATGACTTTGAGACAAAGCTGAAATTTCGTTGTCGTAGGTAACTTACTAGAGGAACCAGCCAATTTTTCTCCAGCTGGTGCTTCCCTCGAGATGGTATCCTTTACTCTGGATAATATGCATGGGCTGTGTTAATACTGAGGGCTCCAATCAGCACTGGAGAACCTGATTGGTAGCAAGTGGTCTTTTCCTGATGGGTTTTTATTTCTTTCATAGAATACACAGCATTTTCATATATTGGGGTGTGTTTTCCTTCATCACAGGCATTTCTTAAATTCATGTGGTTTTGGTCCCAGCTTAATCAACCAGAAACTGAGCAAGAGCTTCTTGGACAGGGGAAAAGAAAGGGGGATTGAACAGATAATTTCAGCGTTTTATGATTGGTTTATCAGTTCTGCTAAATTCTTCTGACAATCAAAGGTCAAGTATGCACTAGTTGAAAATGCACTGTCTGCACAATAACAAGTAGTTGCAAACAGTTGAACCAGGGAACTCCTCCATGTGCTGTGACAATATGAGCTGCAAGAGGCTACAGCCAGCTGGTATTTGTAATAGAGGAACAGAGAGTAGCTGGCATGTAGAAGAGGTGGTCACCTGAACCTGAGGACCCACATACTACATTGCACAGAAAGCTGTGGCACTTGGAGAGACTTCTGTCTGGTTCATGAGTTTCGCTGCTGAGAGCGGTGACTGAATATCTGGCTTTAAAAAACTGCCATGAATTTAGGAAGCACGTTTGTGCTTTCGTCTAAAAAAGGCACACTTAGAAAACTTAGAGAATTGATAAATTTTATGTATTTTGTTTGCGATCAGCTTTTGTGTGTAATGAATACCTGTTTGATTGTGAGTAGCATAGTGAGTGCTGCTGAGTAATGACATAAGTATTTTCCTGCATCTATGTGCAAAATCAGCTTGTTGTGAAAAAAGGCTCATCATTTTATACATGAAAGCAGCATCCTATAGAGAATGATTTTCCTGAGGATTCAGGGTAGTGTGTGTCTTGAACCAGACTGGAAGTAGAGGAGTTTGGAAGGATTTAACAGCCATGGAAAAATTGTTTCTAGACACCTCAAATTTGGGGGCTAGTACCTAAATGCATGCTTTTAACCCAATGGTGTGTGCATAATAATCTGAATGTTTTTCCTCTGTCAGGATTATAAGGTATAGCATTGTGCATATAGCTGTATTTTCTTAAGGCACACTCCTACCATTAAAAAAGATCGCAGAAAAGGCTTGGATTGAATGCTGTGTCAGCAGCTGAAAGCCAGTCGCCACTGATAATACTGACTGTCTCCCCACTGTAATATCTCCTAACTCCATGCAGCAGAGTGGAGTGAGCAGACAGGTAGAGAGAACCTCAAGGAAAAGCACAGTGTGTATGGTGTGCACGGTTGTGAAATTCCGTTAATAGGAGACAGAAGTTGCTGGCACTCATCACATGTTTCTTCAGCCTTCAGCAGTGAAGGTTCTTAAAGATGGAAAATGGTAGTGTGTTTAAATAACAAGAGTTTATGAAGTTCTTTCACTGTTACTTACACAGTTTGAAAAGTTATTTGAGCTTGCTTATTATTTGCATTAGTAAGAGCTGGAGACTTTTATTTTTGTTGTATTTCAGCTGAAGTCCTGTTCTGATAAAATCGTTAGAATCATGATACTAAATTAAATCCGGACTTTTAAAATCATGGAGGAAAAAACTTCTTCAGTGGGGAATACTGATATAAAAGTTATAGATTTTGCCTTTTTACTCAGGAATAAATCTTCAGTTTTGGGACATTTGACAAATAGTACAAAGCCTATTACCAGACTGTGTTTCAAAACAAGTAAATCTTGAACTTTCAAAGAAGATATGGTTTTTTGCATCGTGCAGTGAAGAGAACCTTTCATTTTTATACTGCAGATGTGACATTAATATTTTGGTGATGATGGATTCAATATGTGTACTAAATGACATGCACATTTTCTGTGTCTGATAGGAATGCATTTTTCCCATTGATACTTGCCTTGGGCAGTATGGTGTGAGCATGAAGAAGTACAATGTTGTACAGCCTGTTCTTGCTCACTGTGCTCATTTGCTTCACAAGACAGTGGAGAGTTGACTGTGGGGAATTTTTTATTTGGCTCTTGGCATGGCAACTCTATATTCATTTCTTACTGAAATCTAGTTTAAGAGGCCTGTCGAATGGATGAAGGGCCGAAAGAGTAGGAAACGTGTTACACAGTGGGAGTTTAGTTCCGATGAGAATTAGGAAGTTTTGAATCTACTTCTCACTTAGGGGACACACCATTAGTGAGCATGCCAGCTGTAACGTGTGAGACAAGGAAAGGTATGTAACTCTGTACAGGTGGCCTCTGTGGGGTGACACCAGGGACTGCCCTGTGCCAGCCACAGCCAGTACCAGTGGGCCCCAGCGGACCTGCCAGAGGGCACAGATGAGCCCTGCAGCCAAGATAGCAATGCTCCTGAGGAAAGGAGAGTGTAAAATGCTGCCTGGCACTGTGAGGAATGAGTGAAAAAAAATGAGGGAAACATCCCTACAGACACCAAGGGTAGAGGAGAAGGAGGAGCAGGTGGTGCTCCAGTTGTTGGAGCAGATATCCTCACTACATGTCCTCCAGGGGGTTCTCCTCATGGAAGACCCCAGGCCAAGCAGGTGGGCATGCCCCGAAGGACACTGCAGGCCACGGAGAACCTATGCTGTAGCAAGTTTATCCTGAAGGTCAGCAGCCTGTGGAGAGGGAGGAACGGCAAAGAGTGAGGATGAGGGAACAGCAGGGAGGAAACTGTCACATGCTGACCATACCCCCTGTTCTCCTCCTACCCTGTGCCACTTTGGCTACTGAGGGAAGGTGGTGTTTTTATTTGTCTTTGTTTCCCACTATCCAGATCTGTTTTAATTTAGCAAAAAATTAATTTTCTGCAAGTCAAGTTTTATTTGCTCATCAGTTGAAGTTTGCCCTATACTTAAGGTCTCTCTTTACTACATAAAATATGTAAAATGCAAAGCAAGCACACAGTTCATCAATACTTAGAAAATTTGAGGATGTTTTTGCAAAATGGGCTGGGCTTGAAATCTACTGGGATGAGTTGCTATAGTTAAGTTTGTTGGTTTTTTTTTTGGATGAGAAACTTGATAAAGCAGGGGGAAGAATGGCATGTTATGTTACGTTTATGTGAGATAAGTTCAGCATCCTGCTAGGCTTTTCAATTGTGAGCAGTGGTGATTTTTCAGATGAAACTGTTGGAAGATGTGTCAGTTAATCAGGATATTAGGGTTTTGCTTTTCCATTTTTTTAATGTTCATTTTGCTGTGTATTTTCATGACGTGAAAGTTTTGCCATTTGAACTGTCTAAAGCCTATAGTTGGCCCTGGCATTCAATATCTGAAAATGTGTTGAAACTGTAATGCTTTAATGCATGGCTTTGACTTCCGTGCCTTCTGGGTTTACTTTTATGTTAAAAGATCTTCTTAACTCCATTTGTAGTGATTATGAAAAAATAAGGGCATGGTTGACAAGGCTACATTTTAATCTACTGTTTTCTACCTGTGAAATTGTCCAAAAGTTGGAGCAATGATGTCTTTTATTTTTTTATTCCTAAAGCAGTCAAAATGGTAAAAGAGATTATTTGGTTATTCAGATTTGTCTGAAAATTACCAATAACTTTACATCACTGTTTAGTTCTTTAACTTCTGTCTCAGGAAACTGACAATAACTTTCGGATTTCTCTACCAGTGAACTAAACTGCAGTTTTTGGGAGGAGCTGAAAAGAAGCATTAAATGTTAGTGGTCCTGGCACAATTTCTCAGTATGTCTAGGTGGCAATCTGAAGAACATCATCTTAAAGCCCTGGTTTCATTTTGCAACAAAGAAAATGAAGTCAGAAGAAATGTGGCAAATGTTCTGTGATTGAATATTTGTTCAGGAGGGACTAAGGCCTTGTTTTCTGTTGGTGGATGGGGAAACTTGCAGCACCACCTAATGGGCCATTCCTATTCTATATCCAGAGTTTGTCAACATCTTTCATATGCTAAATAATTCTTAAAAAAAATAAAATAATCTATGCCAGAGTGAAATTCAGCATTAGACATAAAAATCAAATGAAAAATATTTTATGCATTTTATTAGTATTTGAGAACTATGCTTTTAAATAAAAATTCATTTCACACGAATGTAGTTTATATAAGACAAGTTAATTGTTACGTAAAAGTAGCATTTTTCAAGATACATAGAAGTGTTATCTTGTAGGTGTACAGAAAGTACCTAGTGATACCAGCTAATCTTCTGATGTGTGACATTTAAAGCTGCTGGTGAACTGAACCTAAAAAGTAAGTGCAAAAAGGAAAAGGAGTAGCCGAAAACCCCAGATACTTTTGTGTTTGTATGCAATGTTAATGATGACCTTTCGGCATCTGTTCAGCATTCCATAGCTAGTGTAGCTGATTGAAAAATTAAGTGCATGTATTTACATTTATTTCATGTGATTGTGCAGAGAGATAGTTGGATTTTTTCTATTTAAAGTATTGTCCACTTATGCTTGAAGGAAATTGTGTTCTGTACCTCATAAAAAATTCGATTTTGTTTTCTTACTTGGGCCAGAACATTTTTTGGGTGATTTATCCATATGTCAGGCAGGATATTGAGTGTGATAATGGCACCTACATAATTACAGAAGAAACAAAATTATTTTCTGTTTCTCTCCATTGATGCTGCATAGAAACATATAGAAGAGCTCTTTGCTTCTCGTAGCCAAATATATCACCTTGTTTTGGTTCTTTAGCAAAACAATTAAATAGGTTTTTTAAGTTTAGAGAATGAGGAAATTAACTGTCAATCTTGCTGATGTGGGGGGAAAAAACCCACAAAATATTGCTGTCTCCACCTTTACTCTTGATAGGAACTTGTGTGTGTTGGCAGCTTAACATTTTGTGCTGAGTTTTATTGTGTGGTATTTATATAAGTATGTTTTATAGTGGTTTTTTTTTTTAACTTTGGCCATGCTCTTGTAATAGTAGATGTGCATCTGGTGTGTTAACTTTTAATGTATGTTTGTGTTTATAAATACGTTGGGGCATAGGAAGAGTTAACCAACTAAACTGTACTAAAATTTTTTTCTAGTGTAACTGCTGCCAACCAAGGAGGGATTTCAGCATTTTTTTAATACTTTTTTTTAAATTGAAAAAAGTGTAAAAGGAGTGCCACAAGATTTCTTTTCCATCTTCACATTTGTTCAGGATGTATTCATACGCCTTAAATTATTTCATTAAATATAGTTATCTAAAAATGTGACAATAATAATTAATAAAACCAATGCGTAGACTTTTCTGTACATGCTGTACATATTTAAATGACCCCCTGGGTCTCCCAAAGTAAACTTTTAACATTCTGTATCTTTTAGTGTGCATATGCTACTGGTGTGTAGCCACCCACCCACCCGGATTTCGTTGAAAGAAATGAAATTTATTCTGGTTCATTTAAGTAGAAAACTTGTAAAATACAAAGGTAGTCACTTTGTTCCTAAAGTTACTAAAATGAAGTGTTTTCTTAAATGGAGTTTTGTGGGTTCTTTTCCTTCTGCAGGACTGTGGACAACTTAATAATATATGTTCGTTTTGTTTTCCTTTGCAGATGGGATTTATACAAATTAATGAGGACTTCATATTTATTGAGCCACTCAATCGCACTTTGGCTGTGACAGGCCATGCCCACAGGGTGTACAGACGAAAAAGGTCCATAGAGGAGAAGATTTCTGAAAAGCCATCTTCTCAGAATCAGTACTGTGGTGTTGTTACAGGTAATACACAAATCACACTGAAAAGTTCTAATGTAGCAAATATATTTTTAAGAAAATTAGATGGTAGTTAAAAAAGAACCCTCACAAAAGCATATCCGATTATTCTTGTAGCAGTACTCTGTGGTGGACTTTGAGCGTGCTAAGGCTGCAATTTTACTTGTGAAAGAAGGAACTGTCTGTTGAGGAATAGGCACTGCTTCTTAGTATCTATTTGTATTTGAAAGTAGAAATCTTCGGGTCATTTTTTTACTTTACCTTAGTAATTATAATCTATTTCTTGTCCCTCTCTGTCTTCAGAGCTACTTAATCATTCACTATGTGCAATGCTTGTACTTATTTTTCTGTTTTAAAACACAGGAGTGTTTTAAAGAGTTCTTCCTGGTTTTGTTTAGTAATAAGTCTTGGACTTCACATATGTCTGAATTGAAATGATTTATTTAAGTGTTCTTGTTCTGTGATAGACACTTAGAGGAGGTGTATGAAACAATCCTAATGCATCTTCCTCAATGGCAAGTAGAACA
The DNA here is from genome assembly GCA_018881555.1 of Amblyornis subalaris. Lineage (NCBI taxonomy): Eukaryota > Metazoa > Chordata > Aves > Passeriformes > Ptilonorhynchidae > Amblyornis > Amblyornis subalaris. The sequence goes on along the minus strand of JACAXG010000172.1, from coordinate 135,847 downwards.
AGTTGCTGGAGTAGAAGGGTTTCAACAAAAATTTGGCACATAGTGATGACTTCATAGTTTTCAGTGGAGAAGGGAAAAATGGTTTTTGTGAAAGAGGACATTTTGTTTTTTCTGCTTCATCATCAGCTCTCCTTCTTCAGAAGATGGAGAACATCTCAGTCTTTTGACCTCAGCATAAGCTGAGGGTGTTTCTAATGTTGTTGTGAGAAATTATTTTTCTCCTAGAAAATAAACCAGAATGAGTACACATTTGTAGGCTTTGTATAAATGTTTTTCATTTATAAGCGAGATACTGGCAAAATGGAAAAAAATGACAGAAGTGCACTAATATGGCTAGAGCTTGATTATATGACATTTGGGGTGAGGCAGAAGGAGCTAAGTTATTTCAAGTAGGTAAGGAAAGAGAAAGGAAGGATGCAGCTGCAGTTTTCTAGTGCCTACGGGTCTGCAGAGAGAAGATGAAGCCAGGCATTCCTGAGGTATGCTGTGACAGACAACAGTTGTAACTTGTGTTCAAGAAAATTTCAATTTCCATAAGGAAAAAGAAATCTCAGCAAGAATGCTTAGCACTGGAAGAAGTTGCCTAGTGTGGCTATCGAGTCCACATCCTCAGATATTTATAAAGCAGAGCTAGAAATGGCTCTAAGAGAGCTGGTCTTCCTTTGACACTTGCACTGACTGGAGCGGGAGGTTTGACTAGCAGCCCTCCAGAGACCATTTTCAGCCTAAACTTTTCCATAGCTGTGTGATCCTTCCTGAACATTTATACTGTTCTGTCCATTTTATAGAGTTACAGAATAAATGTGACACATTTTATGGTGGGGTTCTTTTTCCATTTTGGAAGCATTGTTTTTATACTTAGGCATCCATCCACACTTTGAAATCAGAGATAAATTAGCAAAGCAGGGCTCTTTTTGCTGTGGGAATAAATAAATGACATGTAACTTCCTCCTGTAGGCTCTACATTATTCTTCTAGGCATTGCATTACATTGACACTGCTTTTCTGAAAGTGAAATTTTCTATATTAGCAAAAGTTGCTCATATAAAGTAAAGCTGTTTATTCTTCCCTATTAGTGATAAGTGAGCTAGAGTATGCATGCCTGCATGTGTTTGGGAATGAGAAGGAGAAAATGAAAAGTAAGCATGGTGTATGCAAAAGAGGGAGAGGAGTATCGAACAAGTAGCAAACCATGATGGGTATGAAAATGAGTAAAGATGCAAACTTTTCTCTAAGGACATTATTTTTCCATGATGTTCATTGTCAAATACTCTGTCGCTTTCTTTAATGCTCTAAAATGGGAAAGTCAGCTTATTGTTTTGTAATAATCTTACGCTTAAAGCTCCTATTTGTTGTAAACATAAAATACCTGCATGAACATAGGTATCAAGTATTTGCTAGAAGGAAATTTCGTTGTATCTACTACCAGCTTTGAAATGTCAAAATAGTGCAAGCTGTGCGTAACTGATTAGCATCTTCTGACACAACATTATTGCCAAGGGGTATAAATATCTGCAGTTTCTAACTGATGCTGTTCTCGCAAGACCAGTCCCTCACTCCATGGCTACAAGTTATTTTACTAAGAGTAAGTTACATGCTTAAAAGCTCTGTCTGTGCTGTGAGCAGTTTGTTGGTGTGACACGAAGTTACTTAATATCCACAAAATATTCATGCTACAGACACAACCTTAAAGGTGTGTTGAAGTATCAAAAATAAACCTTTACGTAAATATTTGATAGTGTTAAGTCAAATCATAAACTAAGTAGATCAATTAAACAAAAATAAAACAGATGAGTCTGTGGGGCTCTAAGTCTCAGCTGTCTTCAGTAGAGGTGTAGCTGTATAACACAGAGCAACTACAACATTGGTAATATGGCTACTTCTCAGCAATATGGTTCTATCTTTCAACCATATCTCTTGCTTCTACAGCACTTGTGTGTCAGAATAGGTCCTCTGGGACAGGTATTTCTCTAGCTGGTTTTGATCCAAATTGATCTCAAAGGCTGGCTACCTATCAAGCAAATGTATATTGCCAGTGATGAATTGTAATTATCAGAAGGAATGAATGTCTGTGCTGAAGGTGTTGAAGGATCACTATTGGAAGTAATAGCTTTTCACGGAGAGCTAGCAGCGGCAATCAAAGAGGGTATTGTTTGTTGTCCGTTACTGTTGAGGACTGGATTGAAAGTTGCTACATAGCCAAACTTGTTTGGATAGAACAAAGACTTGTTTTTGTGAATGGGGTGGTTTTCTTATTAATTAGGGGAGGGAGAGAATCATACTAGCAGAAGCAGATGCTTTCTTGATTGGTAACAGTCTGCATGTATAGCCTTTTGTTGAAAGTGTGTATGATTTATTGACATATGTGAGCCAGTTGCACAAACACAGACCTTACAGTCCACACCTTTCTTTAGCACATGGCCCATGAAACCTTTAAAAGAAACTGGTTTAGAAGTGTATTATGGAAAAAATGTGAGAGAAGCAGTTGTAATTAGAGCAAAGGGCCATGTTGAGAAGCTAAACTCTTCCTTCTACCTAATCTGAAGCACTTGCACCAGACTGAAGTTGTTTGTCTGAACTGAACTCATGGTCAACGCATGGGGCACTTTGGGAAAAAAAAAATCTCCTCTTATCTAGGATGTGGTAAATGTGAATTTTGGACCCCTTCTGAATTTGTAAGATTGGAAGACTCCTCTTCTACTCCTTAGTTCTGGCAATAAATAATATACTGTCCTGAGTTTACAAGTGTGCTTTTCCTCTTAAAATGATGTAATTTTGCAGGAAAAATCCTGCTAAGTTTCACTGTATCAAAAGCGGTTGTTTTACTTTATGGGATGTAGACTGGGCAGTTGGCTGGGAGAGCTGTGTTGATTCTTGCTCTACAGCCTGTTTCTGTGTCATAGTCATGCAATAAAATGTATAACCAGTCTTGGTCGTGGATCTGTGAGATTGCACTAGATGGAGTCTGGTGCTACTTGAGACTGCTCCTTGGGTCAGAAAAAAGTTGTCACTCTGCAGGAAGATATTTAAATCCCTATTCAAATTATAGTGGAGGTATAGCTCATGGCTTCTTAAGCTCCTGAATATTCCCTACCTAGGCAGAATACTGCAATTTCCGTATGGCTGGGTTACCCCCTGGGGAGTCATGGTGATTCCTCTGTAGTCTGGGCCTCACATGCATATACTCAGGAAATGCTTTTGTGCCTGAGGACTTGTAGGTGTCCAGGAGTCCTGTAGTCACAGCCTCTTCTTAATGTTGGCTCAGATACTTTATATAACCTGTGATTATAGTAGCTGGATTTTCATCTCTTGGTTTTTTTAGGGTGGGATTATTGTTTTGTTAACATTTCTTGTTTTCTCTTAATTGCCTTTTTAATGTCAAATGTACTTGCTGCAGTATATTTAGCCTTCTTGCTGGAGTACTGCGGTATTCCTAGCTTTCCTTTCAGTCAACTGAGTTTAAATAATAAATTGATATGGAATCTTCCTATTTTCCATAGTTGCGCAAAACATAAGTCTTATTGCACAGAACCCTCCTGTGGAATTTATTTTTTATTTTGGCAATGTAATTAAATTTTTAAGATGAATTTATGCATCTTTAATCTGACTTTTATCTTGTTAGCACATGCGTTATTGATGTAGCTGGGTTTTTTGTAGGAGTTTTTATCTCTTACATACTTAGCCTTCAATAATGACCAGTTCTTTGTAATTTTTGCTTATTTATGAGTATGTAAAGAAACAAGTTTCTTTTTTTGCCTAAGGCCTGTTTTGCTTGTTATCTGGCAGCAATCGTGGCAGTTGTTTGAATACCAGTAGTACCAAAATTACTAATTCCATTTATTTAAAGTTCTTAAGGAAGAGCCACAATTTTCAGATAAATGAGATCTCGTGATGGGGATTTCTGCCAGCAATTTGGAAAGGGTTGGCTGGCCAAGAACAAATTGTCCATTGGTTTGTTAATGGGACAGATATCTAAGGCAGAAGCTGGGCAGACAGCTTGTCTACAGAGCTGTGTAGTCTTCTCATCCACTACAATCCCAAAAGACGGAGGTTTCAACAGTTTATGGGACCACAGTGACCTTGGTGTTTAGCACAATGCTCTATTTTATAGTGGACAGCTTACGTCAATTCTGAATAGAGATGCACTGCTAGCTATAAATTTTAGAGAGGTGTGTTAAGAGACTTCTCTGTTCATGCTAAGATTAAAAATAAAGTTTTCAATCACTAGCTGCTGTTTTTTACAAAGTGAACAATGAAGAAACTATGTTGCCGGAAACTGCACTGTGCCTAGGAGGAAGGCAGATTGACTAGATAGCTCGTAAGGGATTGTTTTTAATCCAAATGAGTTTACTGTTTAAACTTAGATCTATAGCTTACTCTTGCAGCATTAGATGTTTGTTTTGTAAGTCATAGTTGTATAGCTTATAGGGTGTGGGTTTTTTGGCACAAATACTAACACTGAGGTTTCATTAGAAATTATCCTCAAAAGAGTAATGAAAAGACACATAATGTGTTATAAACTAGGCTGTAGATCCAGAGTTAGCAAACATGAGTAAGGCTAGAGTCTAGCAGAAGTTACAAGGCTAAGCAGGTGTCTGAAGGATCAAAATGAGAGACTTTAATTTTAGAGATCCTGAATTTATAAGCTATTTCTACTTCTAGGCAATCAAACACCAAATATTTATTTCTGGAGAATACATACTTCTTTCTTTTAGTAAATATGTTAGTAAGTCTTACATTGTCACCTGCTGTATAGGGATCAGTAAGAACTTTTCAGATCTAGTGGGATCAACTAAATAATTCACATATATAATCTTCTATGAATGATACAGAGAAAGACAACATTTTTTAAGCGTGCATAATTTATACATGTTACATTGAAAAGTATGTATCTACATTATATTTACATAAACTCTATATTACACATGTATTTAAATCACAGATCCTTCTTCCACTGGTATTTTATATTTTAAATTTAATTTGTGAGTTAATTGACTTTGTGAGTTCATTTTTAGCGCTTTCCTGAAGAGTGATTTATTTTTTGGAGAGTAGTCATGTGTTATAAAATGCACTGCAGGAACTTTCCTATTAAAGATGAGATTGATTAATTGTGAAACATTTGCTCAAAATTTCTGAATATTTGATTGTTTCCAGAACATGTGTTTATAATTGTCATTTCAAGCATCACTTTTTTTTGCGAACAGAGAACCTGATATTCCATTGTGGATACGGGACAAAACTTCACTTGGTTTTGGTGAGATCAGTCCCAGAAGTTTTATATCCTCTCAAGAGGATCTAACAACATATGGCTATTACAACAACAAGTTTAATTTTGCATTTTGTTTTTAATTAGATTGTTTAAAGTGTCGTTGCGATCCGCTGTGTGTCTATCTGACCACCTTGTGGCTTGAACTGTTTCTGTGTAATTAAGTGGGGGTTTTTTTTATATATGTATAGTAGTAGTAATGGGGATTTTGCTTTGTTTTTGGAGGGGAAACTTAAAATTAACGCCATCAGTAACCTCAACCTTACCATAAATGCAGCATGTTTTCAATTTGTAGCTTTCTGTAGGTTTGGAGGCCTGTTTCTAGAGTTTCATTTTGTTATTTTGCTTCAACTGCCAATAATGACAGCAGCAGTGACTTTGAAGTCATGTCAACAAGAATTCACAGTTTTGTTTCTAACAAACCTGTATCATTTTCTGTCATTTATCTGGAATATTCTTTCATCTTTGCAAATCACCAGATTTTTCCATGTATTTTCCTAATTTGTGGCAAACTCTGCATTTGTTATCTTGTATGCTAAGATATAATTACATCAAGATATTTTCTCTGTGATTTATGAAGATGGACAGACAACAATTCTGCAATGTCTGTTTTTCTTTCACGCTCGACATAACTTGAGTTTTCTCCCATATAAGACATATATTCTTTTATAACTATGTTAGGTGAAAGGATGCAAAGAACCTTTCTGACTTTATTTGAACAGATGGATAAAATTTCTGTTTTCTTGGTATGAACTAATATTTATACATAGTATAGACCTTCAGTATGAGCCTTAGCATTGGCAGTGGAAAATAAGCATATATTCAAGTTCATAGCTATTACATTCCGCATAGTAAGAGTTATAACATAACCAAGGGTAACAAATCCTAAAAACTACTGCAGTTTGAAGGATGAGTTTCTCAAGCAATGTTTGGATTTACAGATAGAAGAAAATCCAAGAATCAAAAAGTATCAGAAAGTGGAAGAGGAAAGCGATACTCTTACAAGTTACCTCAGGAGTACAATATAGAAACTGTTGTGGTGGCAGACCCAGCTATGGTTTCGTATCATGGAACAGATGCTGCCAGAAGATTTATTCTAACCATCTTAAACATGGTAGGAAATTTAAACTAATTTTGATGTTTTGCCAACAATGCATGCACCACAGGCTGATTTCATTGCTCCTTGTAATGATTCGGACTGAACACCTCTAAGGGACAGTCAGTACGTGACCATCAGCAGGCTGTCAAGACTTAGTCCGTAAGTTTTGCAGCAGAAAACCATGGTGAGCAGACTTGTTTGTACTGTCTGGTCATACATCTTCAGGGAAGCATGGAAGTGAGAGAACAAGGTGACTTTTAGGTTAGAAGCCCCTGGTGTTGTTGGGAAGGTTGGGATATTGGATAGTTTGTGGTGGTCTATGCTTGTTATGAAGACATGACATTGTTAGGGAACAGGATTGTGTGATCATTAGTGGTGGAAGAAAAAGAAAGAGTAATGGACTTGGAAAATTACATTCCCTCCCAGCTCTGTCTGGAGCTGTAGTGCACTCATTTGGTGCATAAAGCAGTGAAAAATAGCATCTGTAATGTACAAGGAAAGGTTATTCTAAAGAAGGAGCATAAGCTGAACAGTTAATATAAACTTGAACTATTCTGAATGATAGGGAGAATTAGAGAGTTAACTTAGATGTTGGCTCAGACTGCTTGGTCTACGATCATGGATTTAACTGAGTAGAAATTTTCATGTGAACAATATTAAATGCATGTGTACATACTTGGAGAAACTGGCCACCATTTATAAAGTGGTCATGGCCATTCATAGGAAAAAGTCTTTTTCATGTTCCCAGAATAAATACTGCCTAAGCTCTTTTTTCCCTTTAGAAGACCAACATAGTACATTATCCTAATGTTCTGTTCAAATTATGGAAAATTAAAGCAGTTGCAGTAGATTATGAGAGTTTTTTGAGGGTCTTTGGGATTCTGTTATTTTTAGTGTACAGTGTGTTGTGTGCAATACAAGCTCATATTTTTATTTGTTGGTTTTTTTGAATCTCAGGTTTTTAACCTTTTCCAGCACAAGAGTCTTGGACTGCAAGTAAATCTTCGGGTGACTAAACTTGTCCTCCTTCATGAGACTCCGGTAAGTGTTTATGACGTTTGTCTTAGTCTGTAGAGGGCAATGCTACTTAACTTGTTGCCTCACAAAAGCTTGCAATATTCATGACCTTTAATGGCTAAAAAATTTTCTCAGTTGGCTTTTGTGTATTATTTACTGATTTGCACTGACAAGCAATCCCAATAAAGATGAAACTTCTCCTGATTTATGTGCTGCATGTAGCTGCATGCTGCTCGCAGTTAAAAGTCAATAAAAGTTTCCTTGTGGTAATCAGGTAGATATCAACAAAACCTGCTTCTGCTCTGCATTTTGTGCATTCACATATCTCAATACAAAAATAATGTCCCTTAAGCCTAATGGATAGTAGAAGGAGGACTGATGTTCTTCGTAGACAAACAAAAGCTGGTACAGCATTATTGTTTTACACCTTCAAACATCGTCTCAAATCTTGTTCTTCTTTCTGAAGAAAGACGAGTTGGTTGATGACTAAGATTTTCTGTTAACTTGGGGTTTGTATAACATATTTCAGGACAAAGCCAACTTGATTTCTTGTTTGGTTTTTTCCTACAAAATATCATGCAAATCCTTTCATACTTAGGTTAGTTCATAAGAAAAAGGGATTCACTTTTCAATGGTTCTAATTTAAAATACTGTAGTTTTCCAGTAGTGTTTCTTTTTCCAGTTCCTCTCAGCAGTCACATCATTATACTTTTCCTCACTACAGATAATGAAAAATCAGCAGATAAAGAAGAGTTCAGGTGAACAGATGCATTGTACGCTCTGAATGCACTATCTTCATTTGTATCTTTAACATGAGAAAAAGGTGGTCTCTGCTCCTGAAGTTTCAGTTGTTTTGCTGTAAATATATTATGTCATAAAAAGCAGAATATTTTTGCTAACTCAATCAAAAAAGGTTCTGAATTCTATTTACAGAATCTTAATTTTAATAACGTGAATCGTTTTTTTATTTCAAGGCAGATATGTATATTGGACATCATGGGGAAAAAATGCTGGAAAGCTTTTGTAAATGGCAACATGAAGAATTTGGCAAGAAGAATGATATACACTTAGAAATGTCGACAAGCTGGGGAGAAGACATGTCTTCAGTCGACGCAGCCATACTGATCACAAGGTGAAATAGTGAAAGATGAGCACTAAAAAGTAGGCAGAAGCCCAATGTGAACATAGATCAAAGGCCAATACAGTAAGAATTTAGTTTGGAATGGCAGAGTGAGATATTTGAGGCATTTTTCCTGATCTCAAAAGTGGTGTTAAAGTGTTAATAAAGATGGTGCAGAAAGCAGTATTTTCCAGATGGTAAACATCTGAAGTGATGAACAGGTTACTCTCTTGTTTCTTCTTTGGCTGTGTAGCTAAGGCCTTATCTATACAACAAAGGTTGGAATCCTTCATCCATGTGCCTTCATTTAAAACGGGCAGCACATACAGACCTGTAGACACTTTCATTCAAAACACAAATGCATATTTAAACCATTCGGAGTTAGATCAGCATTAGGCACATGACTGAGTTATGCTTCGCTCTTACCGATCTAGAACTAGTATGTTTCATTGCGTGCTGAAGGTACATTATATACATCCTCAGTATGTGCTCTGCAGCCTCAAGTGTATGATTCTGTATCTGCAGTTTCCTGTAACTCTTAAGTGTCAGGCATTTTACACATTGAGAAGAAAATGGGCCTCCAGTTCACCTCTTCTAAGCAGATGCTGTCATGGTTTTGGCTGTAAGTGGTGCACAGGGGGATGCATGTTGGTGTTCAGCCAGCATACAGACATGATCAAGAGGAAAGGATAGAATGATGATTCAGCCAGCCTAGGATTGGATTTACTACCAGTTTTGAGGTGGATCTTGGACTGGGTAACCTTCAGTGTTCCCTTGCAAAGAAAATTCCTGTGATTGGCTATAGCGGAATACCATTACGCAATCCTATGCTGGTTAGGACATGGTGTTCTAAAACCCTGTGTAATCTTTATACTTCCATGTAGTTTTTTACCGGTTATTCAGAGCACTCTCACTGGGAACTAAGGCATTTTTTTTTTACATCAGTTGCATTCTGATTACTCCAATATCTATAATGTACTTCAGTTTCCTGAAGCAGAAAAATGCTTCCCTAAATTTTCCTGTTTTGGAGAGCCATACGGGAAGCATGAAATTTAGAAGTCCAGATTGTCTGTGGCAGCAGCTTTGTTGCTACTTTTGCTGTTCAATCCCCTGTCTTTTCTTAGAAAAACCCACCCTTTTTACTCTGTGCCATCTTCCTCTGTTTGATGTGTATGTCTGCTTTATGGATTGTTGGAGTTTTGAGGGGGTAGATTAGATTTTGTTACACATTTATACATTAGCTAAGCAGTAGTCCTTCTCACAAGCTCCTTTCAACTCTGGTGGAAGACAGGGGAAATAATGTTCTCTGCAGCAAATTTTCATTAGCTCATCAGAAAACATAACTTGGAGTGGCAGACTAGAAATAAATTTTGCAGACTAAGACCCCAAACTGATTTTAATAGTAGTGAGTGTGTTGCAGGGGAAAAAAAAAATTAGATGAAAAGAAGCAAGCAGTAGGAAAGAGTAAACTTGGGCCAAGGCATAAAGGATGTCTGGGTATCATACGTGGCATTGGATTAATGAGCATGGCTAAAGGGGCATAGACTTTTTAACATCTAGTTGTTCTTTGTGATTGTTCAAGGATAATGAGCAATAGCGTACTGCTTGTTTGCTAGAAACCTTATCACTGGGCTCTCTTATTGGAGACAGCTGAGGCAGCCAGCAGTTTGAGGGAATATTAAATACTTCAAGCTTGTATGGCCCAGGAGAGTGAACCTAAGGCTGCATTCTTCAGCTTGTGAGGTGTATGTCGTGAGTAGTAAGACGCTATGAAATAAAGCATGTGCCACCTTTTTCCCCTAATTTTTTCATCTTCAGCTTAATCAGCCTTTATGGGAAGAGGCAGAGGCCTTTTGAACTGGTGCAAGTGAGGCGTTAGTTAAGTTGACAAGAGGTGGTGGTCTGGAGATGTCATCAGCAGTCAGTGCTTTTGGCCACACAGCTTTTTGAATTTAATGCAGCATTTCTGGGAGTCTTAGTGGATGACAAGTTGACTATGAGTTGGCAGTGTGCCCTCGTGGGCAGGAGGGCCAGGGGTCTCCTGGGGTGCACTGGAAGAGTGTGGCCAGCAGGTTGAGGGGGGTGATGCTGCCCCTCTGTTTGCCCACATCTGGCATATTGTGTTCAATTCTGGGCTCCTTAGTACAAGAAAGACAGGGAGCTACTGCAGAGATGGTTTGGGATCTGGAGCATCTCTCTTATGAGAAGAGACTTCAGGAGCTGGGACTCTTTGGTCCAGAGAAGAGAAGACTGAGAGGAGATCTCATTAGTGAATATAAATATCTCAACGGTGAGTTTCAAGAGGATGGTGCCAGACTCTTTTCAGTGGTGCCCAGTGAGAGGACAAGGAGCAATGGCCATAAACCAAAACACAAGAAATTCCACCTCAACATGAGGAAGAACTTTGAGGATGTCAGGGCACTGGAACAGCTGCCCAGGGAGGTCACGGATTCTCCCATCTCTGGAGACATTCAAACCCCACCTGGATGTGTTCCTGTGTCACCTGCTCCAGGTGACCCTGCTTTGGCAGGGGGATTGTACTGTGTGATCTCCAGAGGTCTCTTCTAACCCTAACAATTCTGGAATTCTGTGATTCTAAATGGTAAAAAAGCTTTGTGGAAGTCTGATCACATGTTAACATACGCTTTTTTAAGTGCTTTTTAGTAATGATGTTCTGATTTCATAAAATCATAGAATGGTTTGGGTTGGAATGGATCATCTAGTTCCAAACCCCTGCCATGGGCAGGTCACTTTGTTCTAGAGCAGGTTGGCCAAAGCCCCATCCAGCCCACCCTTTAGAACTTCCAAGAATGGGGCATTCACAGCTTCTCTGAGCAACCTGTTCCAGTGTCTCACAGCCCTAAGTAAAGAATTTCTTCGCTATATCTGATATAAACCTAGCCTCTTCCAGTTTAAAGCCATTCCCCCTTGTACTGTCACTACATGGCCCTGTAAAAAGTCCCTCTCCAGCCTTCTTGTAGGCCCCCTTTATGTACTGGAAGGCTGTAATAAGACCTCTTCTCTAGGCTGAACAACCCCAACTGTCTCAACCTGTCTTCATAGGAGAGGTGCTCCAGCCCTCAGATCATCTTTGTGGCCCTCCTCTGGACTCGCTTCAGGGTTGTCTACAGTTTTTTACCCGTCAGTTTAAATACAATTTTTTGGATTAAATCTCTGATCAGTTTTAAGGAAATAAAGTAGAGATAAGGGAAGCAATTGGTTAGATGTCAGACAGTAGGTCAGTGCTGGAGCCAGAAATTAAAGATCTGTTCTTCTGATGTTTTTATTTTTCAGTGGTATTATTCTCTAGACTGTAGTGCCTCCCACCTGAGAGCTGCTTTAGCTGCTAATAAATCATACCAGAGCAGTTTACTTACTGGGGGACTGTTTTGCTAATCCAGGTTCCCTCTATATATCATCAGGTTTATGGTATAGCTAGCACCATGTGCAGCTCTACACACGTTTTGTTAATTCAGAGTCTCATTCTGTTTTGCAAACACGAAACAAGCTCCTTTGTCACAACTTCCAAAGAGCTTTGGACAGCAGGTCTGCTTTATTGAGAGAAATAATTTTGTTTATACAGATGAACAACAACTGCTTGGTGTTTTTCGAGTGAATATGTAAAGTTGTGGGTATCCAACACATTCTGTGGCAATCCTTCTAAAACTTGCCACATCTCCTCTTTTGTCTCGCATGATAATAGAACTCTTGCTGTTGCAAGAGTGGTTTGTAAAAGCTTTCCTGTGCTTTCACATGCCAGTTTTGTGTAGTAACCAAAAGAGTTAGAAATGAAGTATTGAATGTTCTGCAGAGCTAATTTTTAATGCCTAATTGCAAAGTTATGTAATGTGGATGCTATAGAGACTGTTATTCAACAGCCAAAGGGCCATCATGGCATTTTCAGGAAAAAAGTACTTTTCAAAACGTACTTTTGCATTTGTTTTGTAAGAGGAAAGCAAAACCAACTTCCCCCCCCAGCTTTCTCTGCTGCACAAATAGGCTGTAATGATACATATGAATCTGCTACCAGTTTGTTCGTTTCAATTTACTTTGGTCTTATTTCAGGATGTCAGTTTTTTGTTTAGTTTCCCTTTAAATTGGCTTATTTTGATGAAGTAATATCCTGTTTAAAACATGGTGCCATAAAGTAGAAGAAAGGCGGAAGGCTTTTGTAGTGTATTTAGAAAAGATTACTAGAGAGGTTAGATACAAAGAGAATGTGATAATTAAGACAAAAATTGTTTTAAGGACTGTCTTGATGAAACTACCTGTTTTATCAGGTAATTTTTACTGTATTCACGGTTATAAATTCGCAAGTTACTTCTGAGATGGATTATCAGGGATTACTTTTCTTTGAGGAAAAAATGCAGCATGTCACATCAATGTCCTCTTTGCCTTTTAAGTTACAGTCTGAGTGTGCAGAGCCCGAATTTTGGTGGCCCCTGAGATAACATTACCGGTTACTGTCTGCATGGGTTGCTTGACCTGAATGAAGTAACTGAAAATAAGGCAGGAAAAGGCCCATGGTATCCCCAGTGGTTCTGTGACGGTACTTAAGTTCTTATATTGCTTCTATTGCAAATTAGGTAATGAAAGCTTTGAAATATATAGAAGTGTGGATACAAGAATGAGGCAGACTCTATCTTCGCTTAAAAATTATGCATCTTGCTGCTTTTCCAGTGCATTGGTCAAGCTGTTGTGTCACAGTGGTTTTTAGAAAAATGAGTAAGTTTGAAAAAAATAATACAGAAAAAGACCATGTTCTTTATTCTCCTTCTCAGAATTTTCACATGTTCTTATGATAGAAAGTAGATCTCTGATTCTCCTAATATTCATGAGATAGTGATGTTCCATGTTCACGGTGTGCATCAGTTGTTTATTCATACTGATGTTCAGTATCTGAAATCTCTTTTCCCTGGGTCACACATAATTAAAACAGTGCTGTTAGGCATTTTCACTGTAAGAAAGTGCCTCATTCTATAAAAGTAGACAACAGCATAAACAGCACTTAGATTTCATGAATAGTTTCATTCCCAATAGTTCCATCCAGAGTTCCAGAACTTTCCGCAAAACTTGGACAAGATTTTTTTTAAGTGTTGCTATTACCTTCTAGTGCACACAAGAAGTCTAGTTATTTTTCCGACTTTGCTTTTTATTACCTTTCTGAACCAAAAATAAATCCTCAAGAAAGTTAGAAGAAGAAGATTATGAATGATCCCTGCATGAATGAAACTGACATTACAGGGTCACCTCAAAAGCCTGGAGTGTTTGGTAGTCCCAAATTACTGAAATGTATTTAGATAGAGATTGAGTTATTAAACTACTACTGCCGTCCTTAAACTCCTAGTGATTTCAGCTTTGGAAAACTGAGTTCTTGCAAATTCCTGGTGAGAGATGAGATTATTCTTAATTTTATCTTTGTCACTGTAGTTTCAATACTGCCAGCTCTCTTGATAATTTTGTACTCAACTTATCAACTTTCTTGATAATTTGATTTATTTGACACCACCAGCAGACATCAAGGAAGTTCATGAGTATTGCACATGGCTGTAGTATTAATTATTCAGTAATAAGATTGTAGATACAGGAGGAAGCAGGGAAACTTGAAAAGAGCATATTTAAAATGAAAAGTGTTGTCTTTTTTTTTAAAGTCAGAATCTCCTGTACTTATCACTTCAAATTGAAGACATATTTTTACCTTGTGTGTTTTAAAAATCACATTAATTTTAAGTTATCATGTGCTGTTTTTTTTTTCTCCTCTAATTTCAAGGTATTTGAGTCTGTGAAGGGGTGATGTTTGTAATAATACATGTGGGAAAAATTTACATGAATTTAATTGTTTCTGCTAGCTTATTCTTTCAAGCTCTAATAATTAGGCTAAATATGTTTCCTTCACTAGTACAGATCTGTTTCCTAGGAATACATGGACTTAAACTGACTTTAAAATCTCTTGATTATCTAGTTCAAGATGAATCTCTTGATTATCTAGTTCAAGACATTATCAAGATTATCAAGTTCATAACATTTACACGGTTATTCTTACATTTCAGTTTTCCTGTGAAAAAGAAAGGTAGATGGTCTTGGACAAAAAAATTAAAATAAAGGGAGATAAACTCTGTTCTGCAGTAGGTTATGGGCCTGATTATTTACTTTCAGAAGGGACAGTTTTTTCTTACTTCAGCTTTCAACCGTGAATCTCTTTGTACCCTCTGCTACTAAAATGTGTTAGAAACCTCCTCCCTATAAGAATACTTGTAGGTTGTGCTCAAGTCACAATTCTTCTTTCTCTAGGAATAATTTACAGAGGTTACTGTATGTAATTATTCTTGTAGCTCTTTCCAGACATTTTCTTCTTTACAAAATTATTTTTTCAAGCATAAGCACCAAAACCGGACACAATATCGTGTGAATAGTTGTAGTCCTGTCATTCTGATACTTTCCTGCATCTTTATCCAAGGGTTCTCTTCCCTCCTACTGCCTGTTTTCAAAGGCTCATTTTTTATTCTTGTTTTGTCTAATAAAGTCTGGGGGGCCAGTATTGGCTACATTAAAAGAAATTTTACTTGGATCATCTTTAAAATTTGATTGATCTTGATTCCTATGTGTATTCTATCAGAATTCATTTAGTTTTTAAACATTACAAGGAATGCTCTTGTATTTTCTTCCACATCATTGTTTAAAGCTAATGCTGAGTCTAGATTGTGTTTGATTCCACTCAAAACCACCTTATTTGGCTTCCTAACCATTCTGTGTCTGTTTCAATGTGTTAAATGCACATTCAAGTCAGCTGTTAGTTAATTTATCACACTTCCGATCTGTTGTTTTTTAATTTGACTGAAAGGTGAATTTATAAGGCCTATTTATATCATCCTTTTTAATCTAAGTTCAATTTTACAGAGCTTAAGTGATGTGTTAACTATTTTAAATATTTAAATACAGTATTTCCTTTTTTTTCCTAGAATACACTGACTGGTGCATTTTGGTGCCTTTGAGATTTACCCTCAAAATAATAAACAGTTTCTGAAATAACATATATGCTAGTAACATTCAATTTATTTAAATTCCGAACTAAATAGTAAATACGTAATTTTTCTTGTGGTTCATTAATATCAAAAGAGTTTTAAATTTAATTATTGTCATTAAAAGTGCATTTATTAATTGGTACATATGTGCTTAGTTGATATGTGAGAATAATTTCAAAGTGTTCTATTAGGTGAAGAGACAAGAACATCTTCAATGTTGTAGTTATTCAC
Source organism: Amblyornis subalaris (assembly GCA_018881555.1). Taxonomy (NCBI): domain Eukaryota; kingdom Metazoa; phylum Chordata; class Aves; order Passeriformes; family Ptilonorhynchidae; genus Amblyornis; species Amblyornis subalaris. Next base: position 120,093 of record JACAXG010000172.1, on the reverse strand, counting down.
TTTGCACAATGCAAAGTAAGGCATTTCCAATTTGATGATAAGGTCACTTGTCGTAAGTGCCATTAATTACAACTATTCCTTATAAAAATCTTATGATTTGATAAAACTTAGTACTTGAGCAATAAGCCTCAAAAATGTTGTAAGCCCTGGAATCAATAAGAGCCAAAGTTAGACTGCAGTTTCAAGCCTGTGCTACAGTTTTCAAAATTACAAACATTAGAGAAATTATGAAATTAAGAGTAGAGTGAAGAATAGTATGAAGAGCTGGCAGACTGGTAACATCTGGTATATGCCCTCTTCTTTTTCTTCTTTTCTCCAATCTAGCATATGGAAGGAAATGACATACCAGCTTGAACAAAAAATAGATCTTTTGACTATTTTGGCTTGCCTAAAACAAGTCTTAAATTAATCTAAAATGACAAGTTGCTGCAAATTATTAATAAAAAATCAGTCTGCATTTTTCTTTAGTCTTCCTTTGCTGTTCTTGGTGTCTTCTGTTGTATATCCCATCTACACATCAGGATTTATTTTAACCAAGACAATGTACTGAGATACTTTTTTAGTTAGAAATTAGATAGTCTTTGTTTGCTGTGGAGGTCTTTCATAATGCTATGTGTAATCAATTAAAATGCGCTAACTATATATGCTTTTCTGGAGCAATGTATTAGTGGTTACCTGTCCTTGCTTAGAATTCTTTTCTAGAGTCAGGCAATTCATTCAAGTGCAGAATTCAGTCATAAACAGCATGAAACTCTTCTTTTCTCTCACTCGAATAAGGACCTGTTTTCCCTCCCGTGTGTATGCAGAGTAACCATTTAGAGTAGTGGACATTGTGTGCTGGGTACTGGTTAGAGTGGGTGTGCTTTAACCAGTTTCTTGCTTTCATTGACAGACTCAGTTACTAACTTGTGCCACAAAAACTTCTATATGCACTAGTGGTCATTTTCATATCTTTGCCCTGTTTTGCTAAGAGAAAGGATGAAAAGGACAAAGACAAGTAATCTGTCTGAGGACTTTGTAGTGTGCTTTATTTTTGTGAGAGTCACTGGCAGGTTTAGCTAGAACTGTAAATCTTTACTGAGGAGCCTAGTCTCAAATTTATGTAACGCATTCATATTCCTGGAAATTAAAGGAGGGTATTACATTCTTTCAATGTAAGTTGGGAACTAAGAATGGTTTACTGTATTTGCCTTTTGCCAAATCATAGCAGTGCTATTTCCCCCAAGTCCCATAATGAAACCCTGAATGCATAACATAACCATAATCAGATTCAGCCAAGATGTAAAAACAAAACAAAAACAGGTCAGTAAGTATATGAGAGCAAAGTTATTACATGAGCAGAAACCTCTTGGATATTGGCAGTTTTAAAATATCACATGGTCTTCTTATTTGAAGGTGTGCTTTATTCCTTTTTCTTTACTTATTTTTACGTCAGTTAATATTTATGGTGGTTGGGTGGGTTGGGAAAGCAGTCAATGTCCTTAGATTGTCTTTACACATGTTCTCTTGCTTCACCACAAGTCCCATATTTCTAATTGTTCTGTCATGTTGCTTAACAAGACAATAAGTCCCTTGTGTCACATAGCACAAAACAAAGAATTGTGTTACAACCAAGCGCACTAATGCAATTTCTTGCAGGTTTTAAAAAATAAAATAACTTTCTTCTGTATCTGATTATAGTTTCTTGTTCACCGTCTTCTGCTCAATTTCCAGGGCCCTTTTGAGTGTATTCCTAGAGGTCCTTTATCGGTTTACTCATGACTTTATCAGTTTGTAGCACTGCTGTTTTTCTTCTCTACTCTGGCAGTGGTGACTGGTTAATTAAAAGCTATATAACCCCGTGTATCTATCTGTGTGGCCCTTAACAAGTGTCAGAAATTTGCCATGGTCTTGAGATTGCTTTTGGGTCCAAATCCCTGTATATAAATAGCCTGTGGGAAACAAACAAAAAACCAAACAAACAGATGTTGGAGTAGTTACATTTGTAACAAAAGTGTCACTGTCCTTCATTTCAAGCACCCAACAATTCCTGCATTTTGTTCCTTGAAAATGGATGTTTCTCTATGGCTTTATCGTTATCATGTGTATATCTCTTTGTTCATCTCTGTACCTTCATAGACAGAATATAAAAACTAAATTTCTCTGATTCATATGGTCTCTCTCTAAAAAACAGAGACCATTACTCTGTGGCACAGCAGAAAAACAGAACTTCTGTATTTGTGGGGTTGCTATACCTGGGGTTCTTTTGTTGATTTCTTCCCCACTGCTTCCGTCCCAGCCTCCCCAGTTCATGCATACCTCAGCAGCCCTTTTTTAACTTGAAATAAAAAATTAACGTTACTTATAAATATTCCAGTAAAAAGCAGTTTTCCCTTTGCTCTTTTAGTAACTTGTTGTATGTCTCTGAGAAGAAATAAAATATGTGTGAAATTAAAATGAATCCCAAGCAAATGTTGTTTAACACACCGTTGAACTATTTATTTTTCTTTATGCAATAGAGCAGTCTTATTTATAGACCTATGACTGGACTAAAATATGTGTTGGAGATAGAGTAGTCTTCTCTCATGAGTTAATTTTTGTAAGTCTTCCAGTACTATAATGGGATGCCCTAGCAGAGGTGCTTCTCGTAATATTCCTATTAGTGATTTTAACCATTGACTTGCTAGCACAAAAACTTTCAGACTCTACCACTGGTCTAAATGCTGCATTTGAATCTCATGTTAATCACTGAAAATATTTTCATTTCAAATGATAAAATGACTAACTTTAGACTAGTTATTTTTCAAGATACTAATAGAGAAAAAACAACTAAATCCCAACAGAACATAGAAATTAGGTGCAATGCAATTTGAATATATGGTACATGTTTTGTCACCTGACTACCCTTAAATCTGTTGTGAGAATAAGCTGGAGTTTAAGTGCTCTGTGTAATCCTGGCCTTTGCTTCCCCTTGTTCTTTGTTGAGATAATAGTGTTCTGTATTTATTCATTGAGCCGTAAAAAATGTTTGTAAATAGGTTACACAGTTGTTAAGGTCTAACAGCTTGACTTGCTTAACATTTTTCCTTTCCCCCCAAATTCTAGGAAGGATTTCTGTGTACATAAGGATGAACCATGTGATACTGTTGGTAAGTAAATAAACATAAGATACTGTGTATAAACTACTTGATAAAATTAGTGTTGTCTAAATAGAAATGTGAAGCTAAAAGATGACAGCAAAATTGGTGGTGGAAAGCAGTAACTAGCTAAAGTGAAAAATGCATTTTAAATGCAAATAGTATTGTTTGATTGGTGTATGTGTCTAGGAAAGTACTGTGTTTGAGTACAATATTTCTGTCTCTTTCATGGAGCAAACTGTAAAACTTTTTTCTTTTTAGTCTCACGGAGTAATAGAAAATTGTTTTATTACTATTCTTAATTCTGAATATGAAGCTAAGAAAGTGGGTTTGAGATTCTTTTTTCATGCATTGGATTTATATTTGGTGTGAATATGTTTATGGTATATAAAAGAAGTTTCCATAAGAATATAATGTAAGATACAGTGTTTATAAACTTTGTATTTATGAACTTCTTCAGAAGAATACAGGATGTGAGCTATTGTGAAAGGCATCTTCTGACATCTTCAATTAAAGTGAGTGCTAACTGCACTGAGTTTTTCTTTAAACATTTATTTAGTTCACATGCTTTATGGAAGACAGTTTTTCAGTGTAAAAGTCTGGTGGAAAAGGTAGCAAAAAGTACCAGTTGTTCTGTTCAGTTGTAATTCTGGGTGAAAACATGCCATGACCTTAGAATTTCAATTTGCTAATAGAATTTTTTAATAGTTCTGTATGTGAATACAAGTATTCAGAACCTAATTTTTTTCAGTAAGATTAGGATGATAGCAATGGACTGTGGTCATGCTTGTGCTCCCTCTTAGGTAGAGAAGAAGTAATTTTTTTTTTTTTCCTTTTTCATTTCAGTTGCAAAGGTTTGAGGAGAATTCTTCTGTAAACTGTATTACCTTACTACTTGCTAGTCTTTTTTCTTTTACTGCTGTATCCCAAGGGTATGTGAGTGTGTCTGTGGGATGGATATCAATTAAAAAGCCTTCTAAATAAGAATGGAATGTGTTTCACAGCAGTTAATGGTTAGGAATTCATAGTGTTCTTTCACTAATTGAAATACTGGTCTTAGGTGAATTTTGTATGAGGGTTTTATGTTTAGAGGTATTTAGTTTTGACCTATTAGTGCAAAAATGTTTCCTTCCAGTTGAAAGAGGAAGCGATGTGACAAGAAGTCTTCAGCATTTTATGTTGATCAAAACTGACGTTTAAATCTGGAGTACTTCCAGTTTATCCAAATCAGGATAGGCTGCTGCCTGGATTTCAAAATTGAAGTAAATGTATTCAAGGATTTTCCCTGAACAATATTTTCTCTTTGGCTGAACCTTGCAGGTAATAGGAGGACTATTTACCTCTGAATTTGTCCATGGAATTTTAAGTGGAATAAGATTAAACTGATTCAAGTATCAGCCTGTGATACTTCATCTTTCTGTGATGAACAAGACGGGATGAAACTTGAAAATGTGGCAGTGCATTAATTGTTAAGTGCACAGGAAATAAACAGTTTGCAGTCTTAATACTGTGATAAGCAAAATGAAGTAGAGACCTTGACTGAATTACCTGGCATTTTGTGGAATGGCTGTTGTGGGCTTTCCCATTCTGTCTATTGTTTTCAGAGGTTTCTCCAGGAATTGAAACATAGTTGTGTGTGTAGTTCTTTCCATATAGGTACAATCGTGCAGCAAAAGCTAAAGGTCATTCTTTTCTTGATGTTTCATCATTTATTATATGAATTCAGTCTTTACTTTCCCAGATGAATATATGGATGCTTTTCCATAAATTCAGTGTATCATTTCTTCCATGAATATTTATTATACCGTGGGTCCATGCTCACTGTTTAGAAGATAATTTTCTGAAGCTCTAGTCCACCATCATCCTGGACCTCATCTAAGGAAGAGTTTTGAAAAACTTTGCACATTTCTCTTGAAGAGAATTTTTAAGTTCGCTACTGTCATGGATATATTATGTCAATTTTTTTTTAGGATAACAGGTCTGTTATGCCCAATTGTTGAAAGTACATGCAGAAGGTGGTTTCATTTTGGTATCTTTATTTTTACTTTTGTTTTACCTAGGAAAATCAAATGGGTGATTTTAGATTAGATCATGAGTAAAAGTTTGTTGAAAGGAAATGAAGGGCAATTTGGTCTTCCTGTATTCATGCAATAAGTTTTTAAGCAAAAGGAGACAGTACATTCCAGGGATATATAACATGCTGTAAATGACAGAATTTGCTAAAGACAGTAAGTGAGAAATGCTAATGTACTGTACAATTCCCAGATGTCCAGACCTTGTCTCACCTTTTCCCACCTCAAGAAATCCGGAAGAATGTACAATACAGACTTTTCTCTGCCAAAAAGAGAGGAATAAGGCAATTCTCTTTGAATTATTAACATAACTGTATGCGTATGTGAGGCGGTCAAGGTGATCTTTGTAGCACTTTACACAATCCAGAAATGAAAGTCATGAGAAGGGAGCATGTACAGGACAGACCTCATTATTGGAAGTGGTTGTCATGTTGGATAATAGTTCTTCCCAGTGATGGATACTAAGCAGACAAATACTGGATTTATTGTTTAATCATTACATGCCAAGACTTACAGTTTTCCTACTGGACGTGAATATCCACTTAAGCCAGAGAAAGTAAGTGCCAGTATTGTGTTATATAGACAAAGTTTGCATGTATTTAGGTGGCAAATAACACATTTTTCTGTACTTCCAGTCTGGTTCTACACAAAGTACAGAACTTAGGCACTCTTCAATTAGTACTTTTTCATTGTCTCTTAAAATAACAGTGATTTGTATGGAGATTTAATGGTTTAAAGGTATAATTAAGTGAGAACTCTGTTAACTAGAAAAAAATGTTTACTCAAAATCAAAACCATATGTCAAACCTCCCCAGCTATATACTGAAATATTTTTCATTAGTGATTTTGAACAAAATATGTGGTATAATCTTCTAAACATTCCTTCAGAAAAGCATTTAAGGTAGAGAAATACAAGATTTTTTTTTTTCTATAATGATAGAAAATATGATTTGGATTGCTTGTCAGAATTTTACATTCTTACTCAGGAAAAATAAATCTGGTTATCTTGGTGATCACGCACACAACTTGAGCATCATGGAGAAGAGAAGGCTTTGGGGAGACCTCATTGTGGCCTTCAGTACCTAAAAAGGGCTTATAAAAAGAAGGAAGAAGTATTTTTTATGCAGGCAGATAGTGGCAGGACAAGGGGCAATGGTTTTAAACTGAAAGAGGGCAGTTTGGATTAGATATAGGTAAGAAATTCTTTACTCACAGGATGGTGAAGCACTGGAACAGGTTTCCCAGAGAAGCTGTGGATGTTCAAGGCAGGGTTGGATGGGCCCCTGAGCAGCTTGATCTGGTGAAAGGTGATTTTCAGAAACTTAAGTCCGTAATTATAGAATCAGCACAAAATATAAACTGGGGGATAGCACATGCTGTGTTGTACATGTGTGTGAATGTTCTGGTATTATCATATTTAAGTAACTGAGATGAGCAGTGATTCATAGGACAACTTGTTAGTGGGATATTGCACAAACCTTAAAGAGATGGAAATAAACTGGTGTTTTCTCACTGAAATCCACAGGTATTTTCTCAACAAGTATGCTAACAAGTAAATGCAGAAAGACTATTTCATGAAGGAAGTGTATGCATATTTGAATTTCCCTTCCTCTTGTCTATGTTCCCACTTCAGCAGTCAAGATGTTGAGTCTCTGAGGCATACTTCTTTTGGATTAGATTTGTTGTCTGCTGCTAGCTGATGTCTTCTGTGGAAACACTACAATAGGGAGTTCTTGGAGTGCAGTGTTACAGGCATGGACAGATTGTAAAATAATGCTTGTCTTGTGCTGACATCAGTTTGGAGCCCTGTTAACCTGCAGAAACTCAGGTAGTGGCTGTTTCTGGTTTTGGTCCTGTGTTTTTAGATACCATTTTCAGTTAAAACAGCAGCTGTTTTATGTGCTTCCATTTAAACTGTTTGCTAGAAAGCATTTTCCAATAAAATACTGAAATTGCAATTTCTAAACAGAATTTCTCTAAAAACTCACCGGATTGGTTTTGGGCATAAGTACAGTATATTAAAAATTTCTACATTTGGTAACAGTTAGTGTTGCAGATACAAAAAAAATAGCAGAAAATTAGGGCGCCATTAGGTCTTTGTATTGTTGCAAAGAATCTCAATAGCATGGCTACAAATGATGACTGGTAAGGAATCAGACAAAACATCTACGCAATAAAGACCACAAACCAAAATGAAGTGAAAGAACACATTTTCCATCCAACTTAGCAAAATGCCAGAGATAGATTTATTTACTTTCCTTTCTTAATATGAAAACTATCGATCTTTAATACAAAGGACTTGGAGTTTTCCTCCAAAATTTGTCCCTAGGGACAAAGGTTTAGACCAGCCTTATGCATTAAGAGATATGACAGAAATAGGGAATTGGGCAGACTATCTATGTCCAGTGAGAGTTAATGCTGGAAATACTGAAGCTGAATGCTTGGGGCCAGTCACCAATGAACAAGCAGCCAAAGAGTTGCACAGAACACAGGCAGAAGCACAGCAGAAGTAAACTCAAGAAGTCTGTTTCCTTGTGCTTTCTCATCTCAGTCCGTTCATCTGGTGTCCTTCCTCTAATCCAGAATATCACTTTGTTGTAGTCTTAAACAGCTGCCCTTAGCCTAGCTGGTAACAGTTTGCTGAGAACAGAGTGAACTTCCTCATACTGAGCTGTGTGCTGCTGCTGTGTCTGGACTCCCACAAGCATTCTGCTAATTCAAACATAGTTGAAGTACCTGTGGGCTGCAGAACAGCAGCCCCTGAGACATAAGCTGTATTGGCAGGGTTAGTCTTTCTGTTAGTATTTTTTTTGTTTGTTTCTTCTCTTTTGTTGAGTCACAGTTATTGAAAAAATGCACTTGCAGCAGCTCCAAATCAACAGTGTAGGTTGATCAGGTGTTGTCACTTGTGGGGAAAGGGAAGGTTTCTGATCAGACAAGGCAAACAGGAATCCCCAAATCCCAGAGCCTGTCGTTTATGGTACGTCCTAAAGTTGATATGCGTTTTTGGAAACAGGTGTCTCCACAAGACAGCTAAAGCTGAAACTAGGGGATGAGCCAGGACTACTTTCCCATAGGATGGAATATAGAACCTGTATATAGGTCCTGCTCTGTACATAGCAGAGTACAGTCAGTCTTGCAGATGGAAGTGTAGGAAGCATGCTTAGAGGATGAAATCAGTTAGGGTTAGAAAGATGAGTTTTTTAAGGTATTTGAACATTTCACCTTTGCACACAGTCTAGTTGGATATTGGTGAAAAGTGTTATGTTTTAAGGAAATGAATACTCTTTTTTAAAATTTTTAAAATTCTGTTGACTGAGATTACGCATACATGGAGATATACACCACTAGTTTTTTCTGGTGTTCATCACTAGTGTAATTAATTTGCTTTGCTTTGTTGTGAATGTTACTGGTCTTGGTGCCATGGGAAATTCAGAGTGGGAGGAGAGCAGTTGGGTGACAGATTGGATGACAAGAAGCAACCACTGCAAGTTTCTCCCAGTGAAGGCATAGCTACAGTCTGTTAAATTTCCTAGGTTAAAAATGTTGTCTGACATATCTCCAAGCTTGAAAAATGTGCAAAAACAGAAAAAGCATTGTAAGCTTTGAGTTCTTTTTCTGTGAACTAATTTGCCCCACTAATTTGCCCAAGAAAAGATACTCTAAACATATCCTATATAAAGGAAAGATAATTTTTTTCCTTAAGATGTCTGACATCCAGAGAACTGGGCTCACCGTTTAATCTGCAGAAGATTTCCCATGGAGATTTCCAGTGTCTAACCTAATCTAAGTCATTCACATAACTTTTACAATTTTGCATTCATACATGTTCTTTTACAGCAAGATTATAGTAATTCCTGACCCACATAGAGAGGAACACCTCATACAGTGAGAGCAGGACCATCTTTTAAGTGCTTTTGTGGAAAAAGTAGCCAAAGAGATCTCACTCAATTTTAATTCATGGAATTTTGTTTCTTTTAAAAGTACTGTAGCTCAAGTGTGCAGTTGGTAGCTGCAAATGCCTCGGTAGCTACATTGTTCACATGTGGCTTCTGAACGTTGATTTTCTTCTGTAGAAATGCAAAGGTTCCCTAGGAAGTGATATCCGTATGATAGTCCAGTGTATCTAGTATACAGATAGCTTTAATGCACAAGATTATTTTTTTTTAAATCGTTGGAAAATTTTGACTTCTACAGTGTACAGAATAAAATTTTCTTTTTGTTACGGGTCCGCAAGTACGGGAAACAGAATAAAATTAATTGTGAATTGCAATAAATGTAAAAAAACAAAGCAAAATAAATAAATAGAATTTAGTCTACCTCATATGTCAAAAAACATCAAATGAATTATGGATGCTTGGTGCAGTTTATCAGGAAAGCAGAACATGGGACTACAATACATGTGCTCAGTCATCAAATCCAGACATTGCTATTACAACCCGCAACTTTTCTCTTCTTATATTAAATTCAGTTCTAAAAATTATTAAGTTTCATATTTCCAGCAAAACTCTTAAGATGCAGTCCTATCTTACCTTGCCTCTTGTTTTACTGAGTTGGAAAAAATGGCAAGACTCCTTTGAGACCAGAGATAAGTTTTCACACCAGGATATGCAAACCTTTGTTTTCAAGTGGTGGTGTAACTCAGATACCAAATAACTAGGTTACAACACATCAGATTGTTTATTTTCCAGTGTTTTATTTAGAGTGTTTAAATCTTAATTAATCTCAACAGTAGTAGGGTAACACAGAATAAATCTCTCTGAATGGACTCTTGATGGCAATTTCATAATCACTGGGCTTTTGATTACTGACACCATACTTAAAAACCAAATCTTTTCTTCGTGAAACAATTGATCAAGGACTTGATGCTTCAGGCAACTCTTTTGTTTTCTTTATTTTATGTCATTTTACTTTAAAGTAGTTTGCCAATGCATTTAGAGAGCCGAAAGTAATGGAAAATCTGTTTTGTTTTTCAGATTATACTACAGAGGTCACTTACTGCTTTCTTACTAAGTATGTGTTAACAGTCTATCTTAGGAAGCAGTAGGGCCTTTGAATGTGTTTAGGAAGATGGGAAGGTTAATTTTCATGTCTACATACAGTTTCAGAAGTTCACGATGAAGTCTGTATGTAAATTTTAGATAGAGCTGAGAAAATCTATGACATTCTGTATTGGACTTCCATTAGCCTCTAGATGTTCTAGTTCAAGGAATTTTTGAGGCTGAAACATGATGCTCATTTGATGTGCAGGATAATTTTGTGTATTTGTTGATAGTGTTGGTATTTATGGTTTGATTTTTTTTATATAATAGTTGTTTATTTGTGTAATAGTTATAAATAAAAGATAAAGGCAGTACAGTTAAGATAGTATTGAAGGTGCAAGCATTTCTCAGTTACTAAAGAATACAACTCTTTCAGATAATGTGACTGTGAAATACCTCTGAGGTTAGAGACTATTTTTTCTAATGTTGTAATTATAACTCTTGGGTTAGACCCATACCTAATTCCTGTTGCACATTCCTTGCCTCCGCACCATACTGCCATGATACTCAAGAGATACTCATGCCAAGGATGGAGCAGGGCGGTGCGACACAAAGCAGAGGACAGAAGTGGGCATGGCTTACTTAAGCTTAGGCAAAAATTCTTTCATGAGGAGAAAATTTACCATTTCTGCTAATCAGATGGCAAGAGAGAAAAGAATGAGTGGCTTAGTGACCCTCTCAGAGCATTAAACAGTGAATTATGTTTCGTGGCACTTTATTCATTGAAATTGTTGAAAAATTGAGTCGGGTCCAAGCAGCTGTGAGCACTTAAAAGTATCTTTCATTGTCTCCTGGATTTTACAACTTCACTACTCATCTTTTATAGGAGTTTTTTTATATGAAAAACATAAAATCATGTGGATTAGAGCTGTAAATAATGCATTAATAAGAAGTTACTCTATATGCTATAATAGCAGTATATACTCTAGACTAGTTTGTATAAATAATTATTCTTCACTTCATGTATCACGCACACAATTAAATTCTAAAAATGAAAAATAAAATATGTTGTCACAGATTACAAAGTAAAAGCATTCAAAATATTTGGCTGTGAAATACCTGTTTTCTAGCTAGTCATCCATCTTGCTAATATTAGTCTTGTGTTTAGCTCTTGGTAGATATGCTTGTGTATAGTATTTTTATCCTTTCAAAAGAAACATTTGCAAAGTTATGCTTGAATAGTCAACTTTGTATAGTATTGTGCACTAGAAAATATCAGTGTTTTTTAGTGGAAGTGTTTTCAGAACAAGAGAGACGGGTAGCTCCTCGTGACTAATGCATCAAATTCTGTTTCCTGTAGCTATATAATGGGGGGGAAAAAAGCAGTGTAATGGAATTGGGTTGTAAAAAATGCATTTTCTTGAAGAATGGGTTTGGTAGTCAGTGATACATGGATCTTTTAACTGAGGAGCTCTTTAACAAAAAGAACTCCGTATTTGTGGAGAGAACTGCAGATGATCTATTCAGCTGTGTCTAACTTGTCAAAATACAAGGAAAAATGCTCCACAAATGTTAATAGAAAGGAGCAGAGGGACAAGGCCAAGTCTCACTCTTCATTTAAATGCCTTTGGGAAGATTTTCAGTTTGAATTCGTTTCATACCTCCCTTTTGTGACATTTAAGTGGCAACAAATGTTTTTGTAGTTTTGTTTTGAGTCTGTACTGAAGTTTTTACGTTCTCAGGATGATAGTACCCTACCCTGAATAAAACATCAAGTAAGTCCTCCTTTACTCAGCTTGCTCAAGCAGTGGCTGATGCTGTACTCCAGTTCTCAATTACTTTGCATCTTGCAGGCTTTGCAAAGGTTATAGTGAGTGCCCCAGAAAAAGACAGACCTGATACTCTCAGTCTATTCAGCTTGCTTTCATTGAGTTCAGACTTCCTGAGAATCATCCCAACAAACTCAAAAGATCTTATGAACTGAAAACAGTTTACAAGAACATTGAAAAATGGACTTGAAGAAACTCATGAAGTTGTGCTATTGATCAGTTAAAGCTGACTCTTACTGAGGCAGCATAAACAATTTCATCACATGTGATAATACAGCATGAAACAATATATCCTTAGTTATACCAATGTAGACAAAATACAGGATCAATGTCTGGAGATAACAATAGTGATTTTTAATTATTTTAAACAATTATTTTAGCTGAAAAGAGGTATGGTGGGAGACCCTTCTCAAGATAGCTTTTCCTCTGTTCTCATTTATCGAAAGATACTATCTTTTGCTATGCATCCATATCTACTCAGTGTTTTCTGTATAAAGGAGCAATTAGCTATTCAACTCACATTTCCCAGAAGATGTGCTGGTAGTGTCTGCTATAAGCAGCCCCAGATCAGTCATTTTCTTTTAGTGCATCTCTCTCGTAGTCGAATAAAGTATAATTTCCCACAAAAATCTTAAATGTCATGAACGGCAAAAACTTTGGCCACAGAATAATACATTATTATTTTGTATAAACAAACAAAGGTAAACCAGACTAATACCTCTTTCAATCCCACTAGCTATCCCTTGCAGATTACCCCATGCTTTAAAAAAAGGAAAAAAAATCCTAAATGTTTTCTTTGAGTGGGTTCTCAGCAACAGTGAAATAATCACTTTCGTATCACTTTTAAGTTGACTGTATCATAGAAACATGAGAAATGTTTTACAGGAATCGCTCAGGTTGCAGAAAACGAGGAGATGTTTTGCTGTGCTGAAGCCCTGTGTGTAAAGGAACAATTTTATGTTTCTATAACCCAGTGTCATTCCCATAGCATTGGTATAGTAAAATAAGTTGCAAAAGAAAGCAAAACAGTCTTGTTTTCCTCAGTTTATTGCAGAAATAAAGAATGTATTATAGGGTGAAAATCATGTGAGTGATTTCACACTGGTTTGCTGTATAGGGGATGGTACCAACCATCTTCCAGGAAGAAGGCACCAGAAACTGAATTACGGGAGAATCAGCTTAATAGGGTATCAAGGCTGGAATTTTTGTGAGACCAGGAAAAGCATTGATGATATATTATGAATAGATCAAACTGGTAAGGGGAATTGATGCTACACAAGCCTCGGAAACATATTCAAGAAAAAAAAGATTTGGTGGAATGAGACAGGAGGTGAATTCAAAGGCATTGCAGTGTGTGTAGATGTACAGAACATGGAGGCAGCTTTAGCAGCTGCGCATTTTATGAATGTGATAACTGAAACCCAGATGTTGGAAAGGTGAAAAGAGGGATAAGCACCTGGGTGAATATTTTCACTAGTTGGATGAAGTGACATAATTCTTAATTACCTCTTGTATACATTTTACTCTTTGTTGCTAATATATTTTGATCCAAGCATATAGAGTTGTAGGCTCATAGTATGTTAAAATATCTTAAAGTGAACTCACACTGTACACCAGTTGAAGCAGTTCTGGCAACTGTACCATCTTATGTTCTGGGATAACATTTAGTCATCACATTTCTTCCGGAGAGAGTCAGATTTTTCCGGAAGCAGAATCAGAGACGAGAGAGTTTTAAAAATACAGCATTTGCCTTAAAATAGGAGTGAATAAGTATTTTCTACTTTTTCGTTTTTTCTTTTTACAAATAACAGAAGACATTAAATCTTGAAATGACATGTGCGCTCAAATTTAAAGGCCAGCACAATTTCTTTAAGGTTACAGAAGTGATGTCAAATTTCCTTTTAGAAGATAAAGGCTACCTCAGAACTGATCTTGAAAACCAGGGTAACTTTTAAAGCCCCTTTGTAGTTCCCCTGGAAGTCTAAAGCCTACGTTTAGATCACTGTTTTCATAAACATGCTGTTTCTGTGCACTGTGCTTCCTATTTCCTTAAGCCAGGCCCCATGATATCAAATGATAAGACTTTTTTTAAAAATAATTTAAAAGAAAAAGTTGGGGTGTTTTAATGTCTTCCAGACGTTTAATATATTTTTAAATTGATCAAGCCTTCCCATATGTTATTTTTATAAAAGTATGTTTAAAATAGTGATTACAATTAAAAAAAAAAAGGTAATTTAAACAACTGGCAGCAGCAAAAAAGTATCTGAGACCAAAGCTGTAAGAAATTATTAGAAAGAGTTGTCTTCATTAAATGAGGTCAGTTTGTGTTTCTTAATGGTAGCAGTTATTCAGACTGTGATTTCTTATATTATGGTATTCTTATATTATGGTATCTTATATTTATGGTATATAAGGCAAACTAAAATTTCACTTTCCTTATTGGCAAAGTACCACCCTTAGAATTCAAACTAGAATCTGTTGTTCCTTTTAAAGTCATACCCTAGCAGAAGCTCCAGTTTGCAAGCCTCTAAAACATTTTGCACAAAGTAATTATATTGGGCTAGAAAATTAACTTGTTCTCTCTTTTTATTAAAGTTAACTCTTTTTAAATACTCATCCTATCAAATCTATTTCTTACAGATTTTTGAACGGACAAATACCAGATATAAGTCCTCCAATACTAATCAGGCTATTTGAGCATAGAAGACTTGTTCTCATGTATCAGGTGTTTTATTTCTAAAAAATGTTCTAGAAGGAAAAATGTTTGTTCTGTTATCTGTTCTTGCAATAGGACATTTATTTTTAAATTATCTGAAGAATAGTTTGTCTCTTTAAAGAACTTCACAGAGAATTTTCACTTTCAAGAACACCTTTATCCTCAAGCTTTTGTGTGGCACTAGTAAACACAGATAGCCAGTTACATCTTCCAGATGTTCACAGTGGTCCCACTTGCTTCCTGACAGTTTCAAGAGCTACTGTAGGCTTTGACATGAGGTTAGTTTCCGGCAACTGAACAGAACTTGACTCAAACCGAAAACAATAAGGAAGAAAATGTATTTTAGAAAAGGCTAGTTCTTTATGGATGCTGTATAGAACAATATTACTTTTACTTCTATCCTTTGAAAGAATATCCTCTGTGGGGAGCAGAGAAATGCAGGAGGCTCAGAATTCTCTGACCCGGTTCTATGAGGTATTCCACATGAGGAGGGTTTAATGTTTAAAATAAATTGTACTTACCTGAAGACATTTGATGTTATGTGGGATTTTGATTTAGCAGAGTGATATGGCATTATGCTGAAATGACTGCAAGCACAGTATAGCCATTGCAATATACAGCGGGATCACAATACAAATCTGATTCTCACTATTGGCCCTCATATGCTCACTGTCATGATGCTGGGGATCTCCTGGTGCTGGGAAGGAATATGTGAGTTAAAGTCAGCTCAAGCCCGTTGCTCTGTTCAAAGTTCATTCTCTCAATTTTTCAGATTTTTTACTCTCTGTTGGGCAGAGCTACATGTGCACTTACCCCTTGCTGGGCCAGCTAACTCAAGAAGCCATTCACACTCTTTTGATTAAATGAGGGATAAACATTTACATAAGCAGTTAATCCACTGAACTGATACAGGCATTTATCTAAAACTAAGCCTGCAGTCCCTCTTGAGTTCAGTTTTCTTTGCAGCAGGTCAGTCACTCCCTACATTCTTTGCTCAGCTTCATGAACACATCACCCTTGCCCATCTCATCTCTTTTAGTGGTTTACAGACCACAAATCAAAATGGTTTTTTTTGAATAAACAAGTTAGCAGGTGTGGAAAAGAAAAATGAAAGATGGACTAAACAAAGATCAAAAGAGCAGGATAAGAAAAGTGTATATATTTATGTAGACAGAAATGTAGAGACAATTAGTCAAATGAATAAGACATGGCCTTCATATCATGTGCACCTAGCAGCACTATACAATTGTAGGCATCAGTCTGGAGTAGTGGTTTATGTGGTCACAAATATAAAGAAGTAAAAGGAAAATGTATGCTTTGGTTTATGTGTTTCTGTGTCACTGTGGTGATCCATTCATAGCAATCTTACCTTAGCTTCTGTGTTGAAGTGCATTCGATCAAAGAAAAACATAATTCAAGCTCTGCTTTTTTTTCCATCTGGCGTAATTTTTTAAAATACGTTTTTTGCAAATGGTCTTTTTTGTGCTTTATATGTATATAAGAAAGTAATGGACAGTGATGAAAATTTCTGTGTAAAGAGCAAATTCTTGTTCCTGTTTCACTACAGCTAATCATGGGATCAGAAGTGCCAGATGCCTAGATATCACGGGGACTGGAAATAGCTAGTTGACACAAATAGCTTTCACTGTTCAGGAAAAAATATGGTCTCCAGAAGGCGTTGATAGAGAAAGCTACACATACAGCCTGAAAGACTGCGAACAGCATTGTCACGTTGCCCACCTTTAGTGAAAATGTAATTGTAGAACAAGTTGGAAAACAGAAAACAAGTTTGAGTTGTTAAAATTACTTCCTGTGGTGCACTGCAGTGTTCGCTGTCATCATATTACAGTCTTGTAGAGAAACAAAGAGTTTTGTTAGTGTACAGAAACAGTTTTATGGCAGGAAGCAGGCCCAAACACATGATTTGAGGCGTGTGATGCTCATTCAAAGTAAGGTGCGTATCTGTTGTGTCAGTCCAGTGCATCAGTGAAAGGTATGTCCTCAAAATGAATTTATTTATGCATGTATTTGGTAAGAGCTGCTCTGGTGCTAAGCTTGAAACCTGTTTCTGGCTTTTTAAGTAGCAAGCTTTCCCGTTACTAGGAGAGCCTCATTCAGTTTTGTTGCCAAATAAGTGAGATGTCTTCTTTTCAAAGTCACGTCTTATTTGATTGTGTACAGCAGTTCCAAGAAGATTTCATAAGGCACTCTTATAATTTACCCAGGTAATTTAAGGACTGAAAGTCTCTATTGTGTAAGTCCTAAAAATAGACTTTTCTACTTCTGTCCAAAAGTTTAATTTGTAAATGTTGATCAAGGTTCTTATTAATTTTCTGTGCCATGTAAAACAAACATCTAGAAAAATTGTTCATGAAAATTATGCTATGAAGAAGTTAAAGTAATGGATCAAACTACTTCAATTTCTTAGAAGATTGAGTTACTTCTTAGAAAGATTACATTTAGTTTTTCTTTCATATTTATAGTATGAGAAAATACGAAGCAAAGAAAATTTTTATTGCCTATTACTCCATATCCAACTTTTGATAGTTTCTTCTGAGTACAATGACTTAGGACCTCTTCAACACTAGTTATATACAAGCTATTCAAGTTGGGTTATTTTCTCTGTCTAGATTACAGGTGCAAAACAAGGTTAAATGAGGAGAAAAGGAAGCTGTCACTTTCTTGAATTTATGGCTTTCTTTGTTTAACAGTATACAGTTTTCTTTTCCATCTGAGTCTTTTCCTGTTAATATTTTTAGGTACAATTTTTTCGCTTAGTGATGTTGCCTGTAAAAAAAAAAGAAGGGGGGCAATTAAAAGATTTTAAAAGTACACTGACTGTACTCAGTGACCATGTTATGGTGTATTATTACTTTAAATATTTTCCTTTAAATTTTTAAGAATTTTTTATATGTGGCTTATTAAAAAAAAGACATGGGAAATACTTGTCAGTTTTTATGTTAGATGAAAGTATCCTTGAGTTCGGAGCTGGCTAGCATCATAAAGTATTTGGAATAGAGGTAGCCTGCATATGCTTTCCTATGGTTTGAAGCATTCTGGATAGTTCAGTATAAAACTGACCAGAAAAATTGTTCATAGAAATCAAGATACTGGAAAGGAAGTGAAAGAGGAGATGAAGTATTGACAAATACAAAGTAATGCATAGTAAGAAAACAAATTAGTCTTTAGCTTAAATGTGTGAACCCCTGGGCTTTGCTGCCACTCAGGAAAGGGATAAGGTGCAGTTCTTCGAAAATCACAGAATTGCTGGGGTTGGAAAGGACCTCTGGAGATCTCCTACTCCAATCCCGCTGCCAAAGCAGGTTCACCTGGAGCAGGTGACACAGGAATGTGTCCAAGTGGGTATTGAATGTCTCCAGCAATGGAGACTCCTCAACCTCCCTGGGCAGCTGTTCCAGTGCTCTGACACTTGCTGTGTAAAGTTTGTAAAGTTCTTCCTCATGCTAAGGTGGAATTTCTTGTGTTTTGGTTTATGGCCATTGCTCCTTGTCCTCTCACTGGGCACCACTGAAAAGAGTCTGGCACCATCCTCTTGAAACTCACCGTTGAGATATTTATATTCACTAATGAGATCTCCTCTCAGTCTTCTCTTCTCTGGACCAAAGAGTCCCAGCTCCTGAAGTCTCTTCTCATAAGAGAGGTGCTCCAGACTTCTGATTATCTCTGTGGCTTCTGCTGGACCCTCTGCCATAGCTCCTTATCTTTCTTTTACTGAAGAGCCCAGAGCTGGACACAGCACTCCAGATGTGGCCTCATCAGGGCCAAGTAGAGGGGCAGCATCACCTCCCTCAACCTGCTGGCAGTGCTCTTCCTAATGGCCCCCAAAATACCATTTGCTCTCATGATCAGCTGAGTAAACTGACTGTAAGCACCGACGAGGGAGGAACAGAAAACCATGCAAAAATCATAATGCTGGTCTTCTATTAACCCATGGTACAACTGTCCTTCTGGCTATAACCACTTTTGTCAGAAAGACTGTAGTAGAACAGGAGTAGGTAAGGTATGCAGTGGGCTATAAAATGCCAAATAGATGTGGATGGCTTCTGCCTAAGGAGTTGCTAAATTTGCTAGATCTTCTCAGTTTGTCATTGTGATTGCTGACAGAGATCTAGGAAGGCATAAATGGCCTTGAACAGATGTATAGAGCTTTGTATTTGAGTTAGAATACCCCCTCTGCAATCTTCATAAAAAGAAAAATATGTCCTGTTGTAGGCGATTGCACTCTGAAGCTATTTGCCATCACATGTTATGGACCCAAACAGATCCAGGTTAAGAAGACCCAAATTCAGGGAATAAGTACTTTGTTGACTATTAAAGATGACAATACAGATGCAGCCAGCCTTTAGCTGGGGGAAAGGCGAGGAATGGACAGTGGGGAAAATTCACTTATTGTCTTCATCTTGGAAGAAGTGTTTTCCATGTGGGCTGCATTACAGAAGAAAATTAGTATCTTCCAGCAGTTCTGCCATCCCATCCCTATAATAGCATCGTAGATGTCCGTGGGCTCTTCAAAAGGTGCAAGAACTAAGAACCTAAAATTGTATAAGCACACATTCAAAATTTATTTTTGCATCTATGGCATACATATGCCCTTTACATATGTAGACTTTTTCCCTGCTCTAAGAATTAAAGTGCAGCAGTTTGTTTCAAGCTGTAACAGTAAGCCTAATAGTCTATTCTGAAACATAAAATCACATACCTTATTAGTATGTATCAGTTACTGTACTTATTGATGTTCTCCTGAAAGCATGGCTTTTCAAAGATGTACAGAAATCTAAAATAACAAAAGACATGAATAAAATGTAAGTTACATTTGGGAAAAATGCAACAGAAGCTGATTTGGTTTTATCCCATTATTTTTTCTGATGTCTTGCATTAATATGTGGTTGTAAAGATACAACACACAAACGTATAGGTATATTTGTCCTCACTGTTATATCTCTCACTTTAAAAGAGAAAAATAAATATTCCTGGGCTTTGCTTTTGACATTTGAGATTCCTGATTGGTAACTGTCTTGTTTTGATTACTGCCATGTTTAAGAGCTGCTGATTCACAGACAACTGACAAGACTTGTTTTTCCTGGAAGTCATCCGTGACGCTCTTCAGAACAGCTTGTGCTAATTAGACTTTGAAGTGTCGGCTCAGTGGAAAACTTTTTTCTCCTGCTTCTTAAGAAAAGCATCTGGTCTGCTAAAAAAAATAATTTGTTAGATTAGTAATCAAGTGCATTTAAGTACTGTCTTTTAGGCTGACAGGCCTGTTGATTTGCTAGTTCATTTTAAGTATTTTTAAAGTACTTTTTACTTTAAAATACTTCTGTGTGGATCAAAAGCCAGATGTACTTGGACATTAAATTATGTTTCTATTGTAGTGGCTTGTGAGTTACATGCATCATTGATAATTCAAATGTAGGTCACGCTATAAGAAGTTCAGAATAACCACGTAGCTAACAGCATGACAAAAAAAACTTTGAGTGTGTTGTGAAACCAAGGAAGTTCAGAGGAAAAGAAATTTAAATGGGATAAATACGTAATTTGGGTGATTAGACTTCTAGAATATTCACTGTATTTCAGTAGATCACTGTAAAAGGAAAAATAATAACCATTTTCTAGCTTTTTAGAATGCAGTATTACAAATGCAGATGTATTCAAGTCATACCTACATGTTGTATGGTCACTGTGAGGAAGACCAATGTTTGTAACTTTGACTGCATATCTGTTAGTGTGATTCTGGTTTGGGTTTTTTTACTGTGGAGTTTTTATTCCTGGGGGCAATGCTGACAATAGCCTTTGAATATAGGTAGTGGATTTATGTTACGGGAAGTTGGCCATGAATGAGTAGGTAAAGCTGACAGACTTGTTCAGATACTTTAGCTGATGGTGTGTTAAGTGTAGCATCCCTGTCAGCTGAACTGCCAGTTTTCAACAGAAAGGGTGTAGATGTATGCCTACTTTGAAAGAATAAATAGGCTGGTGATTCTATGAGGATGTTCATTAATAAACCAGAAAATTTGTGATAGTTTGTCGAATGAAATGCCTGTGTCCATGGGTAGCACTGATAGCAGTAGTAATGAACTACTGCTATGACTCTGGGAAAAGTTTGACTTTTCTGAAGCAGCATGTATTTTATTTGAATATTTACATGTTTGATATGAAAATGCATTTCATTATGTGGTTCTTCTAAGGCACAAAGCTAAAGCTTTACTGTTCTAATTGATGTGCCATGCATTTTCTTCTGAATTAACTTGAGAAAAAGCTATCCACAGAGGGAAAAAATTTGAGTATTTTACATTTGGCATGTATTCGATCAAGCTTTTTTTTGTTTCAAAACATAGCTTTTTTATAGATAAGTAATAGAATACTTCCTTAAATTGTCAGTGAGGTGAAGTTACTGCTTTCTAGCCAACGCTTTTCAGATACTAAGTGTTTTAATTTGAAACAGTGTGTTGAGGCTATGGATTTCTCTAGGAATATCTTAATCATAACAAGGGAGCAATTGTTCATTGATTTTTTTGTTTTGGGGTTGGTTTTTTTCTTTCTTTCATTTTTCTTTTTTCTTTTTTGTAACATGGATTTAACCTTGGAGCAGTTCCAGCTGTGCTAATAAACCACAGGAAGCCACAGTGAACATAAATATATTTAAAGAAGAAATTCTGTCTCTTACCTAATGCACAGGCAACTAAGCAAGAGCAGCTGCTTACTGAAGTCAGTTTCTTTTTCACTACATATGAAATTCATAATCAAAGACAAGACATGAAACTAGTTCACAGCTAGTAGTTGACTGATGTACACCCAGTAGCTGCTGTTGAATGTGGCTTGCATATAGGAGGTTGAATTTGCTTAAAAGGAGAGAAGTCATAAAGTATTAATTGCTTTTGATGCTTTTGGACATTTCTAGAATTAGAAATCTAATTTAATCTCAATGAAATCCAAGTTTTATGTTTTATCTGCCAAATTTACAAAGGCCAAGCATAATCAATTTCCATCAAGGAATTCCAAGTATGAAAACATTATTGGTGATATGTGAGTATATATATGAGCATTACATGAGTATTGTATGATCAATATATGAGTATTACGGAAAATTCCTAATACTGCTGATTGCCTCTTTTGCGGAATACTTGAAACATTCATAGTTCTTTGGGAATAAACTGAGGGGCAATTAGAATAGTAGACAGCAACTGGTAGTACTCATGTTGTATGGAAAACAACTGCCATTTCAGAGGTAAGAAGGAGGTTAGGGGATTACTTTTGCTTTCAGAACACTAGAGATCATAATACAGTTTTCTCCTACTACTGAGCATCATCAGGAAGATGGAGGTTTGGGAATTCTCTTTCTGTAGATCCCAGCAAGTAAGTTTTATCCAGCTGAGAATAGCCATCAACACTAAGTGTCATGATTGAGCTCCAGCTGGCAACTAAACGCCACACAGCTGCTTGCTCTGTCCTCACACACTGAAATGGGAGGAGAGAATTGCAAGGATAAGAGTGAGAAAAGCGATGGGTTCAGATAAAAGTAGTTTCCTAATTGAAATAAAAATACTAGTAAGAGGAAGAAGAAGAAGAAGAAGAAGAAGGAGGAGGAAAATAAGAGAGATAACTAAAAGCCAAAAAAGACAAATGATGCAACTGAAAGCAATTGCTCAGCACCACCAATCAAAGCCTGGCCAGCCCTGAGCCCATTGCAGCCTCCTCCCTAGTCTTATTGCTGAGCACAGCCATGCATGGTGTGGGATGTCCTGTTCAGCTGGGGTCATCTGTCCTGTCTGTGCCCTCTCCCAGTGTCTTGCCCACTCCCAGCTGACTTGGTGGTGGGGTGGTGTGAGGAGGAGGAAAGGCCTTGACTCTGTGTAAGTACTGCTCAGCAACAAGTAGCACCTCCCTCTGTTATCCACAATGTTTTCGTACAAACCTGAAAGGTAGCTCCCTGTCAGCTACTGTGAGGGCAGTTAGCTCTATCCCAGCCAAAACCAGCACAGCAAGAAAGGTATTTCTGAATGTTTTGCGTTATAGTAAAGGATTGCTCCCAGCACTTCAAAATGCGGTACTGGGTTTTGTTTATCGCAAGCGTAATTTTTCTGTTTTGTTGGAGCAGTTCTTAAGTTCGCTGATGATGGTGGAAGTCAGCATCCTGATGTTCACTTCTTCTGGTATTGTTTCCAGCTATACTACTTCAAGGTCCAGCATTAGGTCTTTCTATCTTTTCAGTTTGGTCATCAAACCTTAAAAGATTGTGGAATATAATTGTGGAACTACAAGGCACAAAATGATTTTAGAAATATTTTTGTTTTTATTTCAGCCATTCCTGTCATTCAAAGGACTACTCTTTTTTTTTGCCTTTTTTTTTTTTTTATCCCAGATGGCTCTTCTGGAAACAAATAGTAAAAGTTGAAATATTCTGCATTATTCAAATTTAATTTGTCCTTGTTTTGTTCAGTCCTGGACAACACTTCTTGTCAAAAGTTCTTGTCCAAAAGCATTCAACCAGTTCTTTTGAGGGCAACACTGCCAGAATAGTGATGGGGTTGCTCCTTGAATTTCATGTTGTGGATGAGGCATTGTACTCAGGAACTGACAAATACTTGGACTGTAAAAAGAATGACTTTTATCTTGTTAACTTAGAATGATAATTATGACTAAACTTCAAATACTGTCAAACGTTTCAAACTTGACCTTCACATGGAAACATCCAGCAAACATGTTGAACCAGGGGGCGCCATTCTATTGAAAGGAAGTTTCTGGGAAGAAGGCCAAACACTTGAGAAAGTGTTTTGATTGCTTACTCCAAATTTTCAAACGACAAGCGACGACAATTGTCCCCGCTAAATGTATTGGTGGTCTGAAAAATTTACCGTTACCCAGATTAAGCTGTGTGTTCCTCAAGCTTTTACAGTTACAGACATTCTACTTTTAAGAAGCTGAACTTGAACTCAGAGCCTTGAGGTTTCTTTCGGTTTTTTGAAAACTAAAGTATTATATAGTAGAGGTATTATAGCCTCTACAATAAATATGTTTGTCAGGCTGCAGCCTCCTAGGAACTCTTCTGGGACATCTGTCTCTTCTAAACATTTTTAAAATCACTAACATGCTGAACGCTTTACCAGTACTTAGCAGTGATAAATGCGGGGGCACGACTCTGTGCTTGGCACTCTGTTCTTCTGTCAGAGGAAATACCTGTTCAAACTTGTGCCCGGTTGTTGTAGACATCTATTGTCATCTACAGCAGTACTGACATTCGTACATATGTTCTATCACATCGCATTAAGGTACCTAGCAATGCTTTTAAAGAATGCTTTTCCTGTACATTGCAGTCCATGTAATCATTACGGTGAGGTAATATTACCACTTGCAAAATGAGTAAGTAAGCTTTTGTCAGATATCTGTTTATATAGTTGGATGGCTCTGACCACAATAAGTTTTCAGTCTTGTTTGGGGCCAATTATGCCATAATATATAAAATTAGAAATAACAAAAAAGAATTGAATGTGGTGATTGTGTTTCCTAGGTATAGCATACCTGAGTGGAATGTGCAGTGAAAAACGAAAATGTATTATCGCAGAGGACAATGGTCTGAATCTCGCATTTACAATTGCCCACGAAATGGGTCACAAGTAAGTATGTGGATGTTGAAGCCTAGTATTTGTTTGCATGTAATACTACTATGATTTGACTAATTTGGTTGTGTGCTTCAGTTTTTCCTTTTTTTCTATAGGGAGGGGATTTAAATTTGATGAAAAAATTGGAAAATAGTGTTTCTGTTAATAATAATAAAAAGAACATGTATTGATATATACTATGTAGGTTAAGAAAATGTTTACAGCTTCAAGTAATACAGAAATCTTTATAGCTACAGAATAAATAGATGAACTGGAAGAACTGACGTTGTCTAGAGGAAAAACAGGTGCCCCAAGATGTTTTTTTCTTTTCGGACTGTGGTATTGTGTAACAGATCCAGCTCTTAACTATTGTTGCCAACAAACATTTTAATGAGATCATAAGTTGGAAGAGCCCTTATTTAATTTGGCTTTCTCAGGATAGATCCCATTAAAGTGTAGTGTAGTCATTGGTCATTGCAACATTAATATTGTTTTTCTTCTTAGAAGAAGAAAAGGATGGCAAAATGAAGGTGAAGGTAACTGTCCTTCACTGTTGGGCTGGATGTTTTTACTCATTCAATGACAAATATTTGTCATCAAAAGTGGAAAATTCTTACTGAAATTCCT
The DNA here is from genome assembly GCA_018881555.1 of Amblyornis subalaris. NCBI lineage: Eukaryota > Metazoa > Chordata > Aves > Passeriformes > Ptilonorhynchidae > Amblyornis > Amblyornis subalaris. The sequence goes on along the minus strand of JACAXG010000172.1, from coordinate 95,134 downwards.
AGTTGAATTTCATTCTTGGCTCACTACTTGTAAAGAAAAAGGAATAAAAAAGGTTCTGACTTTTAACTGAAATAAAAGGGAGGTATGTATTAATCTGTCATTTTTGTCTGCGGTATCTGTGCCTGGTGTCTGTGTATTCATATTAGAATGGCAGTTTCAGAGTGACAACAGAGAAGAATGTTTTGCTGAATCCTTTGAACCTCTGAATGTGTGTTTAGGTATCTTAGGACAAACACTTTGAATTAAAAATGACTCGGTTTAAATTTGGTCAAGGCTTCTGAGAATGAAGATCCTAGCATCTAATGTTGAAACGTGAAGTTGATTGCAAGACAAAACTGGAACTTAAAACATTTCTATTGTTTGGGGTTTTTTCCTGGATGCAAAATAAGCAAATACAGAGCAATTATATAAAGGTTGGCACAAGTATAAGTTGCTGCATGAAATTGATCTTTTCTGGTTTTTATTTTTTTTTTGCATTTTCATAACTGCAGAAAGCAACTCCTGGTTAGTATAAGCCATCCTGTTTACATGATAGTTGTGATAAAGGAAAGACTTCAAAAGGAATGTTTATTTGTGTTTTGTAGCTACATACCATTCTATTTCTCTTTTTCACTGCAGTCTTTGCTGGTATTGGAAGAGGGAATGGTAAAGGAAGATTTATTTTCTGTACACTTTTTCCTATGACAGTAAACCAAGAATAAGGGGAAAGAAACAATCACTGAATAGGATCTGCAGAGAAGTTCACTGGTGGAATAAATTAGAAAATTGTTTGAGATTATTGTATGATAATAACACATATAAGTACTGCCTTATGTCCAACACAATAAAAATATTTTTAGAGAATAAAATCTTGGCAGCAGAATTACTGGATTTGAAAAAAGAGACACCTTGATCAACAAGAAATGTAACATCTTATGCTTCCTGAAAAATGGTGATACATAAAATCTTGCAGAGTCACAAGTGGTGCAGTAGCAAATTTGAGATTGTGGGATACTGATCTTTAAAAGTTTATCTAGTTATGTAGTTATAAGGTTTTTTTCTTGCAATCAAACCTATTTTTGACATCCTGAGGTCTGCTAGATGCCAAGCAGTACATGAAACAAGGTAGACAGAGAAGCTCTTCACTGTTGCTGCTAGCACTTCTTCCAAGACTGCAGCACAGCCCAGGCTCTATAACTCTGGTAGCATCTGTTTGTGAACTTGAGATATCTTCATGGCTTTGCATTGCTATGGGACTGTGAAAGAGAAAGGATTTTGCATGATCTTCCTAGAGGAACGTAAAACCTAAATTGCTAATGTATGAATCCGGGGGAAGAAAAGGTTATAAGGCTACATATGAAATTTCAGAACTTCCAAATCCCTTCAAATTAATTCAAATAAAATTGGAAAAACAAATCATGATGGTATCTCTCAAGCATTATATTCTCACGGTAGTAATGGCATTTGGATGTCCTTAGGGACATCCTCACAATTCTCTGCAGGTAACATAATGAATATTTTTAAAAAGTGGGAATAAAGAATAATCTTGTGTCATGATAAAAGACAGGATTTTGATTGAACCACACATTTCTTCAAGAAATCCAAACTCATGAAGGCTAGTACCAAACCACATAGTAAATAGGACTACCACAAAAACGAAAGAATAGAGATATATGAGCAGCTGCCATGAAAAAAAAAAATGAAAAAAGGACAAAAACTAAAAAAAGGAAAAAACCCCCAGAGCATCGTCTATTTCAAAAGATGCAGAGGCATTCACCTTGATCCCTGCTTCCTGATGGAGTCGGAGTCCTTAGCTGTCACAATCTGAAAGAAAGTGGTCTTTCACCAAAGAGCATAAGATGATATCTTAGAGACATCTGTTTTTTCTGCATGACTGTCTCTTTCTGCCAGGCAGGCCCTGGCAATTGCAAAGAAGGCATTAGAAGTGATTGAATGTTTGTGAAGAGGCAATATAAAAATATTTGAAGACAAACATTTGAGTGGAGTTCCTATTGAAAAGGACTTCAGCAGATTGAAGTATATCTAGAGTATTTCTCACAGAGATTTGTCTTGCTCTTTCTTAACTGCCTCAGAAACAGAGATTAAATGCTTACCACACAGACCAGTCATAAATACTTCTTCTTTCAACATATCATCTTGTCTAGGAAATTCTCACAAACTCTTTTGGAATCTTGAAGTCGTTTAACTATTACCTTGTTTTTTGTGTGTGTAATATACACACAACCATTCTGGTTGCCATTGTGAAGAGTCTAGTTCAGCAGCACAGAAGCAAAAGCTTTCTCAAAGACCTTGCTTCTCGAAGGATAAGGGAAAAAAACTTACTTTCTTCACTTCTGTATGACAAATATTATTCTTGTCCCTAAATTATCTTTCAAGTAGATTCAAAACTTACGCAAGATAGATGTTGTTGATTTTAGTTTATCAGCCTGAGAGCATTTACAGACAAAGACATTCCTAGTTGTCATTATATGGATGAATATAAAGGTTCTGGTGCATAACCACTCTTTCAGTGAAGAATTTTTTTCCTGATATCCAACCTGAACCTTTCTGGCACAGCTTGCGGCTATGTCCTCTTGTCCTGTTGCTAGGTGCCTGGGAGAAGAGACCATTATGTTGAATACTTTTGATGCATGGATGTTATATTAAGTGTTGTGTTGTTGGTTTTTTAGTTTTCCCAATTAAAACAGAAATATTCTTGATGAAATACAATGGCAAACTAAATCTTACTTTGCAATATGAAATGTCTTTGTTCTAGCCATGTGTATCTGAAAGCAGATGATATTTTAATGACATGGAGAATTGATGCAAGTCAGCAATTGATTTTTGAGCTCTGTCTGTGTAATCAGTGATTAAAAACTATATCACATTAATGGATTTGGTTTTATTAAACATATCCTATTCATTAAAATAAGTTTAATAAGCAATTAGGTAATTATATAATGAGGTCACATTACAAAGTAAAAACTAACAACAGTTGATTAAAAGACATTGTCTCCATGTGGAGAACAGAGGGAAGAGTAAGAATTGCTAGTATTGAGGTTAGCAATGTCATTTTACTTAAATGATGGCCGTCTATGGGATATAACTCCTTCTGAAGTATAGAGAAATAAAGAATGGATGTTAATTTCTGCATCTCAAAATATATTAATCAACAATTATTAAGTGCTCTAAATGTATTTTATAAATTGTTTTAGCCATTTCAAGGAGAGACTGGTGGAATTCTTCAGAATTAATTTTATACGCATTGGCATTCTTTTTCTGTTAAGCATATTTTTAAATATGAGAGCTAAGTATTATTAAAACTCAGGATATTCTACCAGGTATTTTGTAGTCCTGAACAGGGAGCCTGTGGAATTTCTGAATCACTTATTTAGTAGTTTATAAGCAAACAGTGTATATTCTTTGTGACAATATTAAAAAGTTGTATGAAATCCAGTGGAACTTGAAGAGAGTTTTAAATGGGAAATGAGGAAATCCTAACGGGGAGTCAATTACTCTACATTTTTATTATCATGGTCCAAAATATGATCACAGAAAACAATAAAATCAACAAGAGTAATAAAAGCAAGGGTCTTTGCGAATGAGTTACTAATGTGGAGAAGGAATGTCTTTAAAGTAACTGAAAGAAAAAGAGCTGTGTGGATATTTATAAGGTTAAAGTAGAATTATATAAGTGAACTTGTTTTTAGGGAGGAACAAGATTATCACATGAAAAGCAAAGATATTAATTAGTTTTGATAGAAGACCTCTTTACAACTTGAAAATTATCTAATATAATGAGAAATTTCACAAGCAGTAGTGGCCGCTTCTGCTGATAAAATTGCAAACAGTAAGGTTAATTTTAGTAAGGATCAGTAAATTAAAGCATTTGACACATGACATTTGGTCTTGGATGTTAATTCCACGTATTTGTTTAGCATTTATTTAATTTCCTTATTTTTTGGCTGCCGAAGAATGAAACCTTACTTCATACCTAGGTGGATATGCAGACAGATCACCCACTGTTTCCATTTTAATGACTGTACTATCTTGAGAAAGAAGAGTAGAGAGGTTTAACAAGTTAATGCATTGTTTTTCCTGAATACATGTCTGTGGAGCAAAACAAGAATTTTGAGTCTCCTACCTGTTACTCAAGGAACTTCTCAAAAGTTATCTCCACCAGGAGAGGGACTAGGGCATTCCTTTGGAAAAAAAATAGAGGAAGAAAACTCTTCGTGTGTTTGGTCAGTGACAGCAGCCTTTGTTATGAATGATGAAAGAGTTCCTCGATTCCATGTGCCTTCTCCTTTTCTGGGACAGATTACAAATGCAGAATTTGTAATTCCTCCCAACTCATGGCAAGAATAGCTTGCTTTTGAAACATATCAATATTAGGACTGTAATTGTTGGTATCTGTAGTAAGTGAATACACTTTTAATTCCTGAAAACAGGATTTAGGTGAACAAGCCATGATTTGAATCATACTGCTGAAATTACATGCTTTGATAGGAGCTTCCTCTTCTTACGTGTATTAGTTAACTTCTAGCCATGCAGCAGCTTGTACTGTTCTCACTTGAGTAATTATTTGATGATACTTACTTTACATTCCGAAAAGCAAGATGAGTTTGTTATTGGGGTTTTTTAAAGAATAAATCAGAAAGCAAAAAAGTGACACATACTGAGATGGCATGTTAGGATAATTATTCCATTGATAATTAAGCTTTATTCAGCAGTGGCCATAATATCACTCAGAGGTCCCTTTCTCTCAGAGCTGTTGCTTCCCAGCATCCTCACTCAGGTTATCTTGCAGTCCTGCGGTGTCAGGCATTCCCATGACACTGAGAAGAAAAGAAGCTGCTGCAGAACTGTTGTGTCACTGGAGGCTGTGTTGGTAACCTGTCCCCAAATAATCTGCTTGCTTCCTTCTCTCTCCCATACAGCCCCATGGACTACTAGGGTATTGGACAGAAGGTGCGGGGGAAATGCTTGTCCTTGTGGCCTCACTCCAGCTGCATAGTCTCTCATTTCTCCTACAGTGCTGCTTTCCTAAATTTTTCTGTCCTTTTTGGCTAATGGTCTGAAGCCGGCTTTCTCAGCCCAAATGAGATACATAGATATAGATATTAATCTGTCTGTAGGTACAGAAATATCCATAGATTAGGGTGGTTGGATACGGAAGAAGCCTGACTATCGGAGTTGTTGAGCTTTGACTATTTTGATTGGTTTTCATCATCACTGAGGTTTTTGTTCAAAATAAAGTCTTTTCAAGTGTAGAGACGGGAGCCTAAATTTGAGCAAAACAGTTCGAAAAGCACAGCTGCTGTTTGCAAAATCGAGCTTTGTAATGATTTTTAAAATGCATGCACAACAAAGAGAAGCAGTTGTCTTTCCCATATGCATGTTTGTGTCATTACAGATTTACAGAGAAATGGCTATAATTCTCCGCTTTTTGTGGACAGCTGCATAAAACATGGACGTGCCTGGAGAAGAGAAGGCTCTGGGGAGACCCTATAGCACCTTTCAGTACTTAAAGGGGGCCTACAATAGAGCTGGAGAGGGACCTTCTACGAAGGCATGTAGTGATAGGACAAGGGGGAATGGCTTTAAACTGAAGGAGAGTAGGTTCAGACTAGATGTTGGGAAGAAATTCTTTACTGTGAGGGTAGTGAGGCACTGAACAGGTTGCCCAGAGAGGTTGTGGACTCCCCATGTCATGTTCAAGGCCAGGCTGGATGGGGTGCTGAGCAACCTGGTCTAGTACAAGGTTTTCTGCCCATGGCAGAGGGTTTGGAACTAGTTGATCTTTAATGTCCCTTCCAACCCAAACCACTCCATGATTGTATTATTTTTATATTACGTTTGTATTGTTTTACTATCTGTGACATTTTCTATCCTCTTTGTTAAAAAACAGAAACTTTACAGGGAAATTTATCTATGAGCCATAGTACTTGTTTAATAAGAAACTGTTTTTCTTAAGTTACTCTTAAGAAGGAAGGTACAGTGCCTTCCTTTTTCCTTGGTACTTATTGATTTGATAAAAAGTAACAGGAGGTTTTAGCTTTGTGTTGCATTTGACCATTACATATTCTCTATTTCAAACATGATTTATACAACAGTCACAGAAACCTAGTAGTTTCATCCCTGCCTTTTTTTTTTATGTGATAGGTCAGGAAAAGAATCCATAAGGTAACTATTCTAAACTATTGCAGTTAGGAATCTTACAGTGCACTGACTGGTCTTTAAAGGATTTTCTTTTTTTTCTAAAATTTCTCTCTATTTTTTTGGTTTTAAACTACTTTAATGAAGTTCAAAGTATATATTAGATGTTTAACCATGTGAGCAGGGCATGCAATACCCCTCCAATGATAGTAAATAGAAAGTAATGGGAAAAAGTAGCACTGTCCAAAAAAAGAAGTCCTAAAGTCCTTGAGATTACATTACATTCAGTTTTCATGGTTCAGTGGGTAAAGTCTTTAAAAATTGACAGTCTCTTGTTCTCCTGCATCCATAGCAAAGTAAACATCTGTGTTCCACAGTCATCTACTTACGCTGATTTAAATCAGCTTAGGATCTTACTGGGCACATGCATGTATCATTCCAAACTTCCCAGTAGCCTGAAAATTGTACAACAAAATACAGTTATGATTACAGATGACCGAAGATAGTGAAGTTTGTTAGATACTTCGCATTTCTGTTTACTCTTACTCAATATTTATATCGTGATTGAAAACCATGAAAAAAAGATCAGTTTGGTTAGGCCAGTTCTAGTCACAGAAGGACCTTTGTGCATCACAACACTGCAATGCCAGGCAGAAATAAAGCATCACTTGCCTTTTGCTGGTAGCAAGACAGGTGAAGAAAGCAACAGCTCAGGAAGAAATGAAGCACTGAGGCAGTGAAGTGCACTGCATCAGCATTTTCATAACTTGAGAACATATGGTGATTTTTTACTTGAAATTTAGGGTTAGTCAGCTGTTTCTCTATGAGGTGTTAAGGCTCCCATTTCTGCCAGGCTATACTGTTCCAGGATGGATTTATAGTTGTCTTTACTTAGGATAACATTTGTAAACAAAAGAGTTAGTAACTGAACAACATCCTACAGGATGCAAAGGCTTGATTGATAGTCTGATACATTTAAAATAGCTGTGAAAAAGATGGCAAAATGTCATAACACTGTCGATGGTTTTTGTTAATAAGGACACTATTTTTTTGTAACTCTTCACTGAGTACATGATAGCTCAAGGATGTGGCATGGGTGTCATATTTGCCAGAACCAAATACTTCTACAGAGATTATTGTATAATCTCTGTAAAAAACCTTCAGCAAAGGGCAATGTATGTTTTCATATTATGATGCTAAATACATCTGTCACAGCAAAGCTTTAAATTATTTATATACTTAAGTCAAAGGACCATGGCACAGTGGTTTGTCTAGATCCAGCATCTTGAAGCATGGTGATAGAAGTACTGGAGTTACAGAGAAAAAAGCAACGTTCAGCAAAAGCTGCAAAGGTAGCTGGATGGTAGCATCCAGTGTGTGTTAGTGTCCATATACTAACATGCATGTTGTAATTTTGACCCAGTTGTTTTAAGACTGAAAATAATCTGAGTTACCAACATTCTGGAGAACGTGTAATGATTCAACAAAGAGAAATAATAATTGTGTAAAGTAATTTATTTTTACTTCTGATGATCATCTAGTTATTAACAAGGAGATTGAGATATCGTTGTTCAGTAGATTTTCCTTTGAAGATAAATGCTTTCCAAAATAATTTTTTTCCTCAAGAAATCATGTTTTACCTTTCACCATCATAGTTTTTCTGTAGCTGGATCAATTGCCTGTCAATTCACTTTAGGCTTAATAATTAATTTACAAGTTGAAATGTCTTTTATCCCATTTATTCAATGGTCTGTGAAGCCCTCATATGTTTTAAAGCACATATAAAAAAATCATACAACACTTATTATTTCACTAACTGCGATTTAAAAAAAAAACAACAAACCAACATATAGTAGCTTATAAAAACCTGCTACTAATTTGGTCTTTTTATATATTTTTCTCTGTAAAGATAACAGTGTGATAAAACATTTTGTTGAAAAAGTGCAATAAAAGTACTAAAAAAATAGTGCAGCTTCTGCTTCTCTGTCTGTGATAGTCACATAAGTGGTGTTATTTTCACTTATCAAATACATCCTTGTGATACTGTGATATGCAAAATTTCAGAGTAGGCGAATTGGTGTGAAAATCATTGTACTATTAAATGCCCTATAAGCTTTTAAACCTTGTAGTTTCTGAGTCCATAGTTTAAAAAGTTTTGCTTGTTCTAGTGTACTATTATACAAAATGATGACAAAAAAGAAAGCAGGGGAAATAATATGGAGGATAACACTATGTCATTAATAATTTTTTAACGTCATTTTTATTTTTTAAGGTAATGGATTTCATTATGTGATTTGTTTCACAAAATGGAAAAATATATAAGATAATAATTGCAGTGAATTTACAAATACTGTGTTGTGATCGTTTATACTAATATGAATTTTTTAACAAATCGGATGTCACCATGATCCCATCACACATCACAGGTACAAACTGGCAGCTGCATTCAGAAGTTCACTTTCTCCTTCACGAAGGGAAAGTTTTCTAGTAATTTTCGATTTGTCCTGAGCTTATACTAATAGTTGTATACTGGATGTGCAGTTTATGCTCGTCATTCCTCTATTCTATATATGACTTGGAATAAATAGATCTTTTAGGATTTGGGAGTGTTCTAATGCTGGTTCCTTGACTACTTTGTCTTGCACTTTTCCATCTCTTATTTCCTAATTTGTCTCCTTGTGAGTGACTGTAAAACAGTAGTGGTTCTCTTTAATTTTTCTAATTCTCTGATGTTTTGTTTACAGATAAGCCTAAAGTAATTCTCCACATCTATCTGAACTAACCTTATTAACTGCACCTATATTAAGGTTTTGATACTATTTAGTCTTTGTCCCTGCATTGCCTCTTTCTAGTTTAATAGTGTCATTCTCGTTCAGCTGCACTACTTGCATTTTAAGTGTAATAGGATGGTGATAACCATCATCTGCCATTTGCAAAGCACAATTGAATGATGAATAAATAATAAAAAGCTTTTACCTGGGAGCGTGTGGGGTCACTGAGCAATTCATGTTGTCATGGAAGTAGCACATGTTGAAGAATTTTGATGTCCTACAGTGAGAAGAAATATAAAATAGCAATGCAGACCTAATTCTTTCAAGAACGTGTGTGCATAACCTTATTTAACTTATTTAAATAAAGAATAATGACTGAGGATCATTTGTTGAGGCTTAAAAGAGCTTTTATTTTGTAATACTCTGCTATAATAAGGTCAACTTAAATTGTGATACTTGGTACTTTTTCAGTATGTGGGTTGACATTGGAATGGATTTTGAATGCAAGAATATAACCTATTACCTAAAATGACAGGAGAGATGCTCTTGTGTGTCTTGAATCTAGCTGTACACGTATAATTGCAGCAGTAGCTAATTGTAAAATAATTGCTTTTTAACTGAAAGATTGAAGCAATATTTTTCTTCCACTTTCAATGGCCTGAGTTGTGGCCTAATTCTGGTTTCCAAACACAGAGAATTTAGTGACTTTTCTTTGTACTGTGCCTACTTGCATGGTAAAGATTTAGCAGAGATGATTCCAACTTTATACATCATATCACTATGAATATACAAAATCTTTTGAACAAGTTTTTATGGGTTTGTTAGATAAAAATATTTTTTCAGTGGACTTGACAGCCACTTATAGTGTTAGTGGGGTTTATTTGACTAAGGCTCTTTATCAAAATAGACAAATTTTAAACTGAGATTATTAAAATATAGTTTGAGTGCATAGTGTGAGTTTAAATGTTGCTAATAGTTTAGTTACAGAATGCATTCTATAGAATGCTTCCTACTTTCCTATTTGATCTGCTGTGTATAGCCTTTAACCAGAATGGGTGGAGCATTTTTATGTAACACTGAATAAATAACACTTCTGTTCTTAAAAACATAATTTATTTCTATATATAGACATGAAGTACTACTTGTTAAAGTACAGCACTGTCTTCTTTGTTAATTGTGTTTTTTCAGGCTATTACAAAGTTATCCTATAATCCCAGACTCCTTTGTCTTCCTCCCACATGCACATGATGTTGCTTTACTCTTATATGAGGTTGAATGATCACAGCTGTGGGAGAGAGGAGTTTGCAAAGAGAGAGGGCAATGTGCTGAGTGCCATCATAATACATGGAGAGATAGAACAGCACCTTACACAGACACAGTTTCTCTGGTACCTCTGTATTAGTGAAAGGATGTATTTATCTCTTTCATGTACACAATGCAGCAAGGAAGGCTAGCAAATGTCATCACCACCACCACAAGCATTTAATATTGTTACATCCTTGACTGTTAATGGAGAAGTAGGCATACAGGCTTACATTACTTACTCTCTTGTTGAATAAGAAGGTAGCAATGACTGTTCCGCTTGTTCATTTCACCACACACATAATGTGATGTGGGGAAAGAAATCAGAATTCAGTGCTGCTGCACCTTGACTTTTATGTGGTGTTGTAATTATTGATACTAGGTCAGATAAAAATATGCAGTCATTACCATACTACAGAAGAGATCAAAAGTACTTACTGAAGAAGACATTTCTGAGAATGTTTCAAGTGCAGGTTCTGTTGCTTCTTTAGCAGACTTCTCACATATTGTCTTGCAATTTAGTTAATTGATGCTAACATATGACCTGTACTTGCCTTTTGAGGTAGCTATTCATTCAGTTAGGCAAAGGCTTCGATACTTGTCTTTACTATTTTCCGGATATTTTTTACATGTACTTAATTTGGAGGTGGAAGAGAATTGAGGAATCAATTCCATTGGATTAGTACAGATACTTTGAACTACATTTGAATGTCAAAGCAGAATAGAATTGTTACAAAAGTATGGGCAGCTAAAGTATTGGAAGATGATTAGAATTAGATTTTTAATTAGTGCCTAATGTTGCTGATGTACACAGCTGTTATAAGTATGACAGTTTTTACCACTTTACACTTTGAAATACAATGTTTTCCTCAGAGTTCTTGTGCTAATAGACTATACAAAATGCTTCTATGCTAGTAGATTGGAAAAAGGGGTACACTGATGTATGTATGCAATGATGGCTAGTGTAATTGTTTTTTGAAACAGTCAAGATCATGGTTTAGCTCAGCACACATTTTTCAGGATGATTTTATAGAACAGTTTGTGACAAAGTCTAGCTTCAAGAATTGCTCTTCAGAGTGAATGGGAAATAATCATAATCAGAAATTATGGTATTTCTTTTAAATTTTCATTTTTAAAATGTTTTAAAGAACGTTTAAATGTGTTAATTCCACTCTGCATAAATGGGAGCCATCGATTCTATAATAAATTTTGTCAAGATTTTGTGTTGTGAATATTTTAGTTCAAATCACAGTGTGTGTCAGTATATGATACTGACAAATGAGTACTTTTAAAAGAGTACTTTTGCATTAAGGAAGTATATGACTTGAAGAGCTATAAGCAGAATTTATTTCTTGTGTAGTCAGCAAAGTGAAGTATCATTAGATTTTCTCTGTCTTCCTCTGTAGTTCTTATGGATGTAAATAAATCTGGAGATAGAGGCATCTCAAATTCTGCATGTGAGGCATGCAAGAAGAATGTAAGGCAAGTGCAGAGACACTTTTGTATAGTTGTTTTGTCCCATTCAGGCAGTTCAGGAAAAGACAGAGGCTAAGATGAGAGTCAGACAGATTTTTTTACCTCAGTTACACTATTTACAGATAGCAAAATTATCAAATTTTTGTGAAAGCAACTGTTCTGGTGCTCCAGATTGTGGGGTGTACACATCAGTGTAAGAGACAGAGCACTCCTATAGGCAAGATAGAGCCCTACATGATATTTCAATTAATTTCATTAGTAAACACAAGGTAAAGTAGCTTGCAAAATTATGTAAAATTTGGTCTAGTCATGAATGGGTTTTGGGATGGAGTGGAGAATGAAAGTGTTGGGAGACAGGCCTTTTTTGTCATTTGGCACTGTGGTGTGGTGAAATAAAGAGAAGCATGATGTACTCTAGTTTTTCTACAGGCACAGCAAACTTATTCTGTCTTTGCAGTCTGTAAGCGATTTGGCCACTTTGGCTGAAAGAATCAATATAAGGCATAGAGTTTTATTAACCCTGAAGTTTTGCTTTTCTGCAGGGCAGACTAGTGCTGCAAAATTCCAGAACTACTTTAAATCCAGTACTCTGGAGAGTAGTCTCATACTCACTTGCAAATCTTCAAAAAAGGCTGAGTGTATTTAATTTATTTCTTGTAATGTCAGTCAAGCATGATCCACTTAGCTAATTTTGAAAATCTTAGTTTGAAGTGTATCTTCTTTCTCTCTGTTTCCTTATTGTGAGTGAGAGTGACAGTGAGTCTTCAGTTAAAATAGCAGCTTCAAGCAAATATTTAGTGGAATTTTTCATTGCAGTGCATTGAGTCTGAGAACTCACTGGGATGCATATGAATGCTGAGTCTTTAAAATCAAAATCATATAACTCCTTGATCAGTGTTATTTCTAACAAGAGATTGAAAATGTATTTAGGTGTTTTTTCTTTAGAAACAATAATTACACATTAAACTAGTAATCATTTTACTATTCTATAAAATTTCAACCAGTCAGTTCCGTATAGAATGTAGATAGAATCACTGCCAAAATATTCACTAATCTTAAAACATAAATTTCTAGTATTTTTGTTGCTCATTAGCAAGTGAGGTAGTATTCATTAAACTTGCAGTATTTGTGCAGTTCTGAACATTCAAAAAGTTGTCCAAAATATGTGTTGAACTGATTAGAATGCAATATTGCTCATGAAATAAATGTGGCTCCACTTTCATCTTTCATTACAGAATTGTCCTCTACACATGGTTCCATGCACTTTTGTGAAAGATATCATGGAAAAAATAATCTAAAGAGATTTCCTACATGTAATATATATGAGCTTTTTGCAGCCTCTTGCATAAGTTTTAACTTACAAATATTCTGAAAATAACCTGTTATTTTGTTGTGCTTTGTTTTATTTTTAATAATTTCAAAATTCAGCATGGGGATAAACCACGACAATGACCACCCATCTTGTGCAGATGGTGTCCATATCATGTCTGGGGAGTGGATTAAAGGACAGAATCTTGGGGATGTTTCATGGTCTCAGTGCAGCAGGGAAGATCTGGAGAGATTTCTCAGGTATGTAATTCAAGAAAAAGAACTCTTACTGTATGTCATTTACAAATAATTGCAATAAATATACTGAAATAAAAAGTTTTCGGTATTTTTTACTTCTGTGGGAGATTTGTGTTTGCAAAATCCATCAAAATATTCAAAATCATCACAATCTAATATTAGATTTATTAAAATATGTTTTCAGCAATTATATGGATTTTTATACTTTCATGTCATAATGTATATTATTACACTTTTATATATTTATATACACATTTTACATATGTAACTATGCTTACAATATATTAATATGTTGTGTACTGAAATGTTTGGCTACCAAAACCTTAATCAATTAAGTAAGTTTTACACTAAAATGTTGTCCAGCACTTTCCTGAAATGCCTGTTATAGCTGGTTAATTATATTGTCTTTCTGCAAGTGTGCAACAACAGAACACATTAACTTACAACAAATAGGCCATATCAGTTCAAACATCAGTTTCATTCATCAGCCCAATGCTGATGAATAAAAATATTGTAAGAGTCCATGTATTTCTAATATTGTATGCAAGTTCAAGTGAGCCTGACAGACAGACTCTTGGATTGCTCAGCATATGAATCTCTGCATTTAACCAGGTCAAAGGCCAGTAACTGTCTGGTACAGACAAATCCTCAGAGCCTCAATTCTGTGATTATTCCCTCTAAGCTCCCAGGAATGACATACACTGCAGATGAGCAGTGTCAAATTCTTTTCGGACCAACTGCTTCTTTTTGCCAAGAAATGCAGGTAAGGCTGTGTCTGTACTCCAGAAAATACACCTACCATCTAATTTTTGTGTGAGAGAAACTTTTGTACATATGTTTGATAGAAAGAGAACATAACACCTTTGAAGTAAGAAGTTTCCACTGGCTTTCCAAAAATATGCACATTTTCATTTGTTTATATGTCTTGCTTTGGGTCTCCAAATATCCTGAAACATGTTTTGTCATGTCACACCGTTGATAGCTTCCTTCTTCTTCAGAAACAGAAAGTGTTGTAGTGTTAAGAGACCTTGTTGAAGCAAATGGAATTTTTGTAGTTTATTCCACTGTGGCAAGATTTCGTGTGTAGGTTGCATTCCCTTGTGGTTTGGGTATTGAATGTCCATATCTGACCTTCAGAAGATGATGTGCACACTGTGAGGAGTAGTAGTGGTGTTAGCTGGGGTCTCTGCACCTCCCAGGAGGTTCCTGTGAGCTCAGGCAGGGCTGTACAGTGCCATGACAAGAGGAGTTCCAGTCCTTAAGTGAGTTTGCTGATGTTGCTTCATGCCGGTGTGAAGCAGTGTCACTATATATTAACCTTAAAAAGACAGATTAGGAAAATTGAAGAGGTCTTCATAATTTTATGAACTGATACTAGTAATCTAATTGAAGAAGCAGTTTGAGAATGGTTTTTACAGAGAAAAGTCAACATCAACGGGACAGACTAAACGTGTTGGATACCCTTGAGACAGTAACCAAGATAAGATGGGAGGACAATATTACAAATGTATAAAGAGCATGAAATATCGACTGATAGAGCAGGGACTAGGAGGAACTGTGAAATAAAATTTCATCAGAATCAGTGGGCAGGTAGCCTGGAAAGGTTAGGAGTACTAAATAGGAAAACATAATTTGTTTTTCCTTTAGTGCTTCAGTTCTCTTCATCTTTTCAGTTTGGACATAGTACTATTTCTTTAGAGACTTTTGCTGAGACTAATCTTTATCTAAAAAATTCTCAAAGGAAACATTGCAATACATGTATGATTAAGGCATGCTGAGAGTTGTATAGCTGAAAAGAAAAAAAAAAAAGCCATAATTACTGAATTTTATTTTAGCTGTCTTACCGAAAACATTTTCACTCTGGACAGGAGCAGTAAAACTCAATGTCAAAAGTCTACAAATGTTCTTCATTATTTCCAAGTGCTTTTTTCATTAATTGCAGCCTGTTTCTTGCTTTTCAATATGGTGTTTTCTATTGAAGGATGTAATTTCTGGTTTTCATTCTCTAGAAGCCTGTTTTGAACTAGAAAATGGTAGAGTGTTTAGTATTTCTTCTAGGTCTTCTTTACTGAGTAAAGAGTCTCAAAAGTAATTGAAGAAAGAGACAAACATCAAGACTTGCTGTTGCATAATACCTTTATATGTTTTTCATTTCTCTGGATCTCCTTCTTATTACGTTTGTGGTTTGTTCTAATTCAGATATTTAAATTCAGATAGTCAAGTGGTCCTGTGCCTGTTGTGTTTTGTTCAATATGCGGTGAATATTCTTTTGACCTCCTAACTCCCAGGTTTCTTTGGTTTACATTATTAGTTTAGAAATATTAGGAAATTAAATTCAGTCGGTATTACCCAGGTAGTGTTCAGCTGTTTGCACAGAGATTACTTAGGCTCTAGGTGCTCATAGCTAATTATTCATTTCTAGTTGTCCTCAGTCATGTTCCCCTTTTCTGGCATTCTGTATGTAAGTGGACACCTTTCAGCTAAATCACTTATTTTCAGCTAAATAAATCCTTCTGCTTTTTCCTACTTACTGGATCATTGCTTTATATTTATATTAAATATTTATAGTTATAGTAAAATTTTTAGAAAATTCCTATTAAATGTTACTACTAATATACCATGGTAACTTAAATCCAGGTATGATGTGGGTTTGCTGTGAAGAAAGAATATAGTAATGATGCAAGATGATACGAAAGGCCCGTGTTCTTTTCAACTATTCTTTTTTCCTGACAAACTGCAATTTCATTTTAGTTCTTGTCATAAAACCAAATGTATTACGTGATAACCTTATGGTCTTAACACTTAGAAAAAGAGAGCCCAATAACATTTTCTGAGAAGAGAGCAAGCAGAAGAACCTTTTGCAGTTTTTCGAAAATCCTCTGCAAAACTGTCAACCCTGAACTGGAAATTGTATCATGAAGTATTGAACCAAGAAATTATTGTAATGAATTTTTAAGCTTCTTTGCCAACCTCTGTAAAGTCACCTTGTTGATTTTCTTCTGTGTTCTTTTATATGGAAGCAAAATTTACACTCTTACCTTCCAATAAAAAAATGCAAGAAACCTGATTCTCTGTTTCTAGACTTGAAGAGCTAATAACGGCAAGCTTAGTCACTGTATTCAGAACTCCTTCTTTTGTTCCCTGCTGTGGGTCTTAAATTTATCTCTTTCTTTAGGGAAGTTTACTGTATACTATTCCAATCAGATATAGAATTTCTAAATAATAGAAATAGTGTTTCTACAGTGAAGAGGAAACTCAGAGCAATGGATAGAGCACAGCCCAGAGGATAAGAAAGTCATCCTTCTCTTACATGTTTTGCTCCGATGTATGAAGAGAAAAAAAAATTAAAATGTTACCACTTAAATTGGGCTAGAACCAAACCATACAAACTGTCCAGAAATCCTTCATGAGTTCTAGAACATGGACTGTGCAATGCCAAAGCGCTGGTGAAGTGCTGTTACTCAGTAGCTAGTTTTATCATCTTCCTCAGAAATACAGAGACGTTAGATGCAAATAACAAATACGTTGAATCTAACCTTGTAAATAATTACATTTTACGTATTGTGAAGGAGACTCAGATTTCTCTGTGTTGATTGTGCAAACGATTGTGGCTGCCATTGGAGAAGTCAACATTTAGAAGACCTTTCTAAATTGAATACAGTATTTCATTAGTTACTGTATTAATTTAGTACAATAATTATTTAATTATACATAGACAACCACTGAATATTCCATTATATCCGAACTACTTTCTTTAATCTCTGTGTACTCTCTCCTACTCTGCCAGTAACTGGCAGTTTATTATGGTTACAGTTGTTGTCCACAAGCCGGGAAATGAGAGAAACACACTCCTTGAAGGCTCATTTAAATGTCAGTAAATGAAACAATTTATAGCCCAGGATTTCTTGGACATATTCTACTTGCTGAACTGTTCATGCACTTCAGTATAACTGTGTAAAAGATAAATTACAAACTATATCGCAATTTTACATTTTTTGAGACTGGAAGATTATTTGATGAGCAGAGTTCCCTACAGTCTTCTACATTAAGCAGCTATGTTTCATATGTAACAGCTATTCAACTGAGAAAACAACTGAGTAATGATGGAAAAAAATACCTTCTTCATTCTACAAATGTCAGTGGTACAATTGATAGTACATTTCTGCTGAGATATAATTTTCTACAAGTGTTATTAATGAGGAGCACTTCAGGACTGCACTTTACCATCACATTACATGGCAACCTCTGAGAAATACTACAGGTGCCAATGATTTTCCCTTGCTATCAAGAATTCCTCTTTATAATTTAATTTAATGAATGATGCAAAGGACTGAAGGAATCACTGAGATCCTACTCCTGTGTTTCCTTAAGTGAGGCCCTCCAACTCCCCTTTCATAAATGGTGTCCAGACTTTATTTTGTCCTTTTCATCTTTATTTCAAAGACTTTTTCTTTCATATCCTAAGCAAAATTTTTAGACCCCAGAAAAGCATGAGTGGATCTCCAGGTTCAAGATTTATACTGCGTCTTCATGCTTACCTTGTAAAAGAGCCAAGTTTGCTTTTATGCCCATGATGTCTCACACAAGAATCAATTAGATCCTGACATTGTTTCACATAACAGATAGTGAGATCATGGCCCAGAAGTAGTTTTTGATGATTAAATGTGATTGTAAAACTTGACAATTTAATACAATTGTTGAACTATTAAATGTTGGCTTTTAAGATTAAAGTCCAGGATGTGAGTGCTATCTAGGCAGTTCCACTAAAACAATTCTTGTCATAACACAGCTGTGATCTTTGCAAAGAAGTAGGAGACTGGTTGTATTTCATGGTGACTTTTAAGGCATTTCAGGGAAAGATCACAATGAAAAGAACAAAAGTAATGGAAATATTATAGTCCTGGTGAAATATCTGTCCTCATCTCTACCACTGCATTTTAAACAATCTTGACTTTGCACAGATACTGTTCTAAAATTCCGTTTTTGTCTCTGGTCTTTCCTCTCAACTGAATTTTCTTTCCGCATGCTTATATGATTGGAAATGCATCCTTCTGATTCATGTAGACCTGCCTCACTATTTTAATTAAAAATAACCCAAACGAACCCAACCCTCCCCCCCAAAAATCAAAAGCTAAAGTGACCTCTGCTATTTCTGCAGTACATTGTGACTTTCATGTTTTATTTTATAAGCTTTTGTTGTTAAAAACTCATGATTAACACATTCTTTTAAAAAAAAGTCTTCTGTATGTGCTTGGCAATATTTTGTTTTCCAGTGTACGCACAAAGAAATACTTCACAGATTGTAAATAGTCTAATATCACAAGAATCAGGTTTTAGTTTCCAATAGCTATTCCTTCCCTTGGCTAGTCCAGAAAGCTGCAATGGCTGTTGAACTGTCCTTATCATAGGCAACAATTAAACCTTTCTGAACATTAGCTTAGCTATCCTGATTTTGGCTGAATGAAACTTTCTCCTCAGAGGAGTAAGATCCTGGTGTAGAAGTCCGTGCTCTGATTTTGGAGTGACTGTAACATTGACACTGGCCTGAAGATTTCTACTTGTTTTCAAATCAGTCCCAATCTGCTTTCTGCTAATGAAAAACTGACGTTGTGCATCATGGTCTTTCCCTGGCCTTATACTGAAAACCTTAAATGTCATAAATTAAATGGTGACGGTAATCTCCATATCTCATACCTTGCAACAGAAGTACCATCTGAACGATAGCTAAAGAGTCTATTTGTGATTTGACTGGAAGTCCCTGAAAAAAACAAACAAGTAATCCACCAATTTTAGTAATTCTGTCTCTCCTTTTTTTGGGGGTTGGGGAATATAAAAGTATGTGGTAAAATGTTGTACTAATATTGAATGCTTATTTTAACAATTGGTGAGGAGAAGTGAGTGGTTTTAGAATATAGTTCACCTAAGGCTCAAAGTGGTTTCTGTCTGGGGAAGCTAGGCTCATGGTTCATAGGGAAGTGCAAGTATTTGTAGAAACAAGCAGATGTATACAATGCACATTAGCAAGCAAAGTGTCTTAATTTGATTTGCTTGATTTAGTTTACATGAGTCAAGTACGTCTGTGTGTTTAGGTACCCAAAATACCCAAAGCCCTGTAAATCTGACTTAATGCCTCTCTATATTTAGAAGAATTGTTTCTAGATTTGTGAGGAACTGTTTGCTGTAAGGCATTCTGCAATCCTATGCAAGTGAAATTAAGCGTAAGATCAAAGTGTTTTAAGACAAAAAAGGATACTCTACTTAAAAATGTGATGATATGAGATACAATTTTACTCTATTGTTTCAAAACTTGGATAGATCTGGATGGCTTTTTCACCCTTGTAGTCACTCGTAAAGGAAGATTTAAAGATACGAAAAAATATATTAATTAGGAACATTAAATTAACATATATTTTTGTGGAGTGTTTCCAACAGTATGCCTCTCATTTCATACTTGGTATGGAAGCACTTTGTCATCAACATCTGATACTTTATCTCATCTACTGTTGTCATCATCTACATTGTTTATTAAACAATGAAGAAGAACAGAAATAAAAGTTTGTTACTTGAAAAATGCTTGCTAAAATTACCCAGGAACAGGATAGGACTTCTGTAGCTGTTTTCTGGGGACATGCATAAGCTGGATGTTGTCTTGTTAGTTCAGCTTTAGCACAAAACCATGACAGAGTGAATCAGGAGTGAGTCTGACTGCTGCCATCCTGTCTCTTGTTTCTGGACAATGCTTCAGACCTCTACAATCTTCGACTTTTTTTCATAACTGATGTTACAGACATTTTTACGTGCAAGACTCCCACTGGAACTGCTCTGTTCCTTGGTTCAGATGCAATCTTTTGTTGAATTAGGTTTTGTCTGCTTTAGTGCTTTTTTCAAGGTAGCATAAGATTTATCACACATTTTTCATGCATAGTGTAAAAGGCACAGAGACTCTTACTGAGTGTACCAATATAACAAATCATTTCACTCAGAAAAAGCAGGTCTTTTGGCAACCCTGGTTTAAAAATCCCCATCTGTTCTTTTGTCTTTTATCCTCCTTGCAACCTGTCTCCATCTCCTGATACTTCTTGCCCCTCTTTGGGCAGTATATGTACTGGGGAAAATCACTGGGCATATGCAATAATATTCAGGCCACAGTTCAGCCCCACGTGTCCTCTGTTCACTTCCACACGGTTTATTCTTAAAGGGGGAAACAGACAGCAAGGAAAATGAAGTCATGACTGAAAACCATGGGAGAAAGAGGGCTTTTTAGAGAAAAATAGGGAAATTTGGGGAAATGCGAGCCAGCATCCCACAAGGCTGTGCCTTCTTTTGAATAAAGTGAGAACTACCTTTGTGTTCTGATACTTCAGAGGGACAAAATAAGCAGCTTTTCTTTCCATCTGTAAAATTCACTACTGACTTGCACCACCGTCATCTCTCTTCCCTTCTTTCCAAAAAAAATAATTCATCCTCATTTGTCGGGTTACTTTGCATCTTTTTTGTGGATATCAGGTTTGAGGGCTTTTGGAATTTTTTTTTTTCTAGACTAATAAGTTAATTCTAGCAGAATTATGAATCATTGAAAGAGCATAGGATAGCAGCAGTCGTTGGGATGGCACAAACAAGAGGGGTCTGGAAGTCGTAGAGAAGCATTTTTAATAAAAGTCTAAGCAGACTCTGCCCACTTGGAGTTTTTTGCATGTTTAACATGTCTTTAAACATACTTTGGGTACCATCAAACTGGTAACTTTATGACAACATTAGTGGACTGCATGCAGAAAGTAATTTTGCATAAGATAGATTTTGTGCTTACACTGTATTTGGTTTTCAGCATGTCATTTGCACTGGGTTGTGGTGTAAGGTGGAAAGTGAGAAGGAATGCAAAACTAAACTGGATCCACCAATGGATGGAACAGACTGTGACACTGGAAAGGTAGGGCTCTGGTGAAAAAGCAATATCAATTGTATTGAACATCTAACAGCTAACAAAACAAGCTGAATAGATCTTTGCACTTATTTGAAGTTCTTACTTAGCTCAATTATCATAAAAATAAAGTATGTATAGCTGAATTTATTATATGTGATGTATTTTATAATACAGATATGAAAAAGAACGTTTCCCTAAAATCAGTGAATTTAAAAAAAAGTTAGCTGAAAAGACAGGTGTTTTAATATTTATGCTGTTATATTTCAAATTCTTTCTGATTTTGTATTATGTTTATGAATAGAATGCAATTGTGGCTCTTCTAGCTGTAAATAAAAACTTAAGCATTTAAAGATACAGAGTTCTCAGCTATGATTTAAGATTTGGAAATAGTCTTATTGAAGGAATTGATACAGATTTATGTTAAAACCTTTCAGGATAAGTTTTATAAAAAAATATTTATAGTGTCAGTGCATGTAAAAGAGTGACAAATGTCATTAAAACCAGCCCATCACAGATAAATTAAATGGTCACCCAAAGTCAGACTTACATTAAATGTCCTTCAGGAGCTTTCCAGTTTAAATAATCTGTAATCTTTGTGTATATCTGTAAATGAGTATAAATAACCTCAAATAGATAACAGAGAAAGAGCAGGCATATTTCTTGGGATTTTCATGCTATTGCACTGACAGCAGTTTCCCACAAGACTGATTTGCTCTTTGAGTCGTATTACATTCACCAGGACTGTCATAATTCTCTAAAGTCAAATCAATCAACTAAGATAAAATGTTCAGATAATAGAATTTTACATGCTAAAGGAAAACCAAGCTGTATTTGTGTTCATATCTCCAAAATAATGACAATTGCTTCGATACTTTAATTCAGATAAAGTGTGTTGCTGATACTGTCTGAAGTCACTATCTGGAAAGTAAGGGACATGTCTTTTGTTTAATATCACATTTTTTACATTGAGACTGGCCTGCCCATGGTATGGACTAAGAAAGCAGAACCTCTTATGAAGATTACTCAGAATTACTGATTGTAATTAAAATGGCTCATTGAGCCAGGCTACAGACATGCCTTATTTATGTATAGCAGTAAAAAACTAAACTGACATCACCAAAACATTACAGGAGATAAGAAAGAATTATTCTTCTTGTTTACTTTATTGTCTGTCCAAGATGAGCTTCAGGTTACACAAATCACTGGCTTTGGGTTTTTTTAGTGGTATTGTGAAGGTGAAGTGTTGTTCTCTTGTGCATCTCCTAGGATCTTAGCAAGTGATGGAAATGTCTTTAGCATAGTCTGTCCAGCTTGGTTGGGTTTTAGGTCAAGGACTTAAAAGCATCCCTCAGACTCCACATAGGGCAGATGTTTTCTCTAGACAAAAATCCTTACTTTATCTGAAGCAATACCTTTAAATAAATATGAGCATTTTTGGTTTGAAACATTCAAGAGCATTACAAAATTTATAGTTTCTGGTTGTAAATCTAATATAAAGATGAAGCCATCCTATATGAAGACTTTCCAAAAGTGGTGTAATTATGCCATCATTGTATGTGATGATGTAAGAGAGGAAATTGATCAGTGAAGACCAGTTTGAAACTGTAGGTGAAAAGATTACCAGATAAGGATTTAGCACAGAGAGTAAAAGTTACAGAAATGTGTTCTAAAAGTAACAAAGGCCTTTATTGACTGCGTTAGTGACATGTTTTTTTTGCTATAAATATGAGACTTCTTTGTGAACTTTATCCATTGATAACAGTAATTCACCAATAGTTAAGAATGCAAAAAGTGAGTTAAATTACTGATCTTAATGACATTGTGTTCATTGTCTACTTGTAGCCTTCTTACTTTGTAATTGCTGAATTGTAGAATCATGGAATTGTTAAGGTTGGAAAATACCTCTGCATCATAGTACCTGGGACAAGTATTAAGCTGGTATAATTTTATAAAGCACTCAGTTCTGCAGAATTTATAATGAGGCACATCAGATATGGACATAGGTTACAGGGCATAACAATAGTGATTGGGTAGTTTTCGGGTGGGAAATTGCAGTTGACCTGGGAAATTATATGCAAGATTATTGAGTTTTACTGTTTAAATACATGCCAGAAATTCTCTTGACTTTCTCAACACCAGCTTTTTGAGGTTTCCATTTTATCTTTGAATACAAGTTGTGAATAAGTTCTCATTTTCTCATTTTCTCTATTACTTGTAATATGTCTTTCTATTGAAATTGTCACTGGATAATCAGGGACAATGCAGTTCCTGCTGGTGGGAACTGTCATGCTGAAACAACCAAGTCCTGAGAACAGCCTTGGACACTGTGCTGTGATCATCTGTACAGTTCAGCTGGACGATGATCCCTGCAATGGGTTTGGGCTGGACCCAAAAATGCATATTTAGAGAGTACCAGTCTCAAATGAAGGGAGACAGCATAGTCTCAATACCATTTCAAGGAGGGATGCCCTTATTGGAAATGAACTTACTTTTGAGGTTGTGGACAAGAATTGAAAATACTCCTTGGACACTGAACCAGAGGAAGGTCTCTGGCTGTTGCATTTGCTAGGACAGATAAAAGAGCTTTGGGGAACACTAGGCAAAAATATGATATGCAAACTATCTATTGAACCAAATGTTTATGTTGTGCTTCCCATGTGCTTGTGGAGCAGTGAATTGTTTTCCATATGCCTTGATTTATTTACCTAAGAGCTGAATTTTCACCTAGTGGTGTAAGGCTGGAGATTGTATCAATCGGACCTCTTTTGCGGAGCACATGGAGGGGGAGTGGAGCGCATGGAGCACTTGTAGCCGTACTTGCAACACTGGAATCAGCAGTCGACAACGCAAATGCCCTGGGTAAAAACAAGTTCAGGTTTCCATTGCTGTTCATCAGAATTTCTGAACAAAATTAAATGAGTTTGGAAACCCATGAAGATACAGTTGTCCTTTACATAAGCAATTAATTAATTATGAATACTGAAAAACACTTAGAAAAATAGTCATTTCAGGGTTTTGATTGCATGGCAACCCTATTTTTCATCTTTTCTGCTTCTGTCAAAAGCCTAAATGACGTTAATAGGAGGATAAAACTTTCTTTTTAAGCTTCACCTGAAGAAGCAAGAGAAACTTGAGTTCATAACTTCTGACTTGCAGATCATCAGTGTGTAATTCTATTCTTTAAATTTTTTTACTAGAGAAGATTGACTTCTGTCTCATCTGGAGAGCCAAGGAGTTGAAACTTTCACGAAGAGATCTTTCTACCAGTTTCACAGACATTTAGATAGACTATCTGGAAAAAGAATTTAGATTCCCTGTCTCGTGAAAATGAGAACCTTCTGCCTTTCGGGGATAAAGGGATTTTTACTTTTGACTTGAATGAAATTTGTTTTACTATATCTCAGTGATCAGCTAAAAGGCGTTTTCCTTTTAAGTATTCAGTACAACTCTTTTTGTGGGTCATTTATACACCAAGTGAAAAAGAATAAATAGACATAGGAATAGGAACAGAGAAGAATTGAGTAATGAAGACAAGAAGAGGGAAGAGTAAATCAGAGTGGAATAGAGCCGAGTTGAGTAGATGGTTTTAAAAAACTAATACAACAAAAGGGAGAAATGAAGAATTATGGAAGATAATACAGCAGATTTTGAGGCAAAATAGGCAGGGGGATTAAAAAAAGATAAGTTTGCATAAAGAATGTGGAGGAAAAGTTGGATATGGCTATACAAAAGCATGAGCATTTAACAGACAATTTAGATATGTAGAATGCTTTCATCGGTCACACCATCTAAACACCACTTTCAGCTATATAGCTTAATTTCGCTCTCATTCGTTCATTTTTCTGGACAAGGTTCCAAACAATTAGCTCCAGTTTCTGCAGTTCACTACTCTTTTGCATTTGTTCATTAGAACCTGCAAGCACAACTGGAGTGACCAAAAAGAAACAAAGCATTTGTCTGAACCTTGTGACACCCCACTTGTAGAAAAAGCAGAGGTAGCAAACCTGCAGGTGCTGCTTCCTTTCAGTAGCTCCTTTGGCTCAGCTCAGGTAGAGAAAAGTAATCTCAACTGTATCAACACTCTAGTTGAGGTTCTCCTTACTGAAAGCTCCTACTAGTCCTAGGGCTTCTTTGAGGGCAAGTGTAAATTGTAGGTTAGCACCATCACTCTTTATGTGTAATGTAACCAGTACAAAGAGAAGGCAAACATGTTTTGTTCTATGACTTCGATCATAGCTTTTTTATGGGTGATTTCATGATGCTAAGTGTCAGCAAAAAATCTATTTAAATTTAATGTATGTCTAGCATAAATAAACTATACTGTAAGTTTGAGAAAACATTGCCAAAAGTAAAGGGTCATATTTATGGCATCTTTTCTAGTTCAGGCCTTGAAGGAGAGTGTCATGGGCCCACAATGCAGTATAGGGTATGTGAAAATCCTTCTTGCCCTGCTGGTGTGCCTGCCTTTAGGGACTGGCAGTGCCAAGCTTTCAGTGTCAGATCTTCCTATCAGAAGCATGTGCACCAGTGGCAAGCTGTCATCAATGATGGTAAGTATAAACCATCCCCCTTGTTCTTGTCATCTGCTTGTATGGCTTGTAGCTTGCTGATATTGTTGTTGATTAAGAAAGGTGTGGTTAAAACTATAGCAAGTGAACAACCCTCAAGCCTTCTATTTTTATTTTAAGCACATTTTAATTTCATAGACAAGGTCTAGAGGTACTTTCATATGCTCTAGAATCTTTTGTCTTTTATTCCTATTGAATTTGTCCTTCTTGATATGTAGTGACTACATTTGAATGAAAATCCCGTATCAGCTTTTTCCTATTTAATCAGAATTGTAATACGAAGTGACGCAAAAATACAACTTTCTAAAGTAATACTCCATCATTAAACATGCGTATATCAGTTACATTTTTACATACAAAGCCCAAAGGACAATGCAGATATTGTGAGCCTCTGTTTTTGAGGAAGCAGAGAACTTGTAGCTTAACATCATGAGTATTTCACATACCAGTGTTTGATTTTGGCAGAAATCTGTTTGTAATATATGCCGTAATTTAGGTAAGATTTCTGTAAATCCTCATGTGCAACTATAATAAAATCAAACTTACATTATCTGCAACAATAATGTTGGTATAGAACATCAGTGACTAGGAAACAAATTCTTTCTTGCTAGAAATGTGAACAATAGTTGCCACCCCACTGAATTTTCTGTAAATTTTCAAGTTTTAATTTATTTAGATTAAAAATAAACAAAAAATCACAACAAAAGCACATCAGTTATGAAAACAACTAGCTTGAAAAATTAACAAAATCATAGCAACCCGTAATAAAGAAGACTGTAAAATGACACAGGAGTACTGTAGATGTTTGTTACCAGATTTTAAATAGTTCATTACTGTAACTTGTTTTAACTCTTGGAACAAATTATCAAAAACCATTAGAAAGCATGGAAAACTATTTTACTATCAACATGTTATAATACATACCTAACTAAAGAAGGTGAGGTTTTTTTTTTCTGAGCCTTTTCTCAAGGTGCCAGAGTGAAAACTCGTGATACTATTGTCATTAGGCTTGTACATTAGCTCATTTCATTGAAAGAACTTTTTCCAACTCTTACATAGGTGCTTATCAAGTCAATTAGTTTTGGTTTGTTTTACTAAATTTCATTGTAGCACAGGAACACAGGATTTATATGCTAAGGGATCTAAATCTTTAAGTCTGACTTTGAATATTTTGATTTCATTCAGCTGAAAAAATCTTGACATTCTCCTGTCCCATGTTAGCGAGTAGGGATGGTTTCTTTCATCTAGCTTTGTTCTGAGTGATCCTATTATCTTGAGATGTCCCTCAGGAGAACCAAAACTGCACACCAGCCAAAGAGTTCCAGTATTCCATATACATGGTTCCCAAATCCGTAATCGTTTGCTCTCTTAACACTAAGTGTGCACCATGTCCAAAATGGTTGCTGTATTTGAATGAGGTCTCCCATAATCTGTTGAAGTTGTCCAGTGTTGTTGAGTTGCTGTCTCTTTCAGTTCAGTGTCTTTAAAATAATGTTTAGGTCATCAATCCTGTATTCCTTTAAAAAATGCTGACACATACTTAAATCCCCCAGGGAACTTTGAAGTTACTGTTTAAGGAGTATAGCAGGAATGCGGAGGGCACAAACTCAGGCGGCTTCTTAGCTGGAGATGGCTTGTGTCTGACTAGCTTCACATGTTGGCAGAAGAGATCACAGCTGTTTGTGCTGGTCCTCTAGTGATACCCTGAGGCTCTGTCAATTTTAGTTACTTAAATGTGCCGAGACCACTCTCTGTTGTGTAAGTCAGCTGGCACAAAAGTCCTCTGTCTGTACTTTTCTACTCTTTTGCATGCTAAAACTGCTTTTTCGAAAACAGTCGTTTGCAGATGGCAATTTCCAGTCTAGACTGAGCTAGTGCTAGTTAGCACATGCAAAAAAATGTGGCATAGATTGTTTTACAGTTCAGCTCTATAGACAGTAGAATTCCAGTGCCCCTGAATGTTTCCTGGAACTGTTTAATTTACTAATAAAAATGCACTCCAGGAATCTAAAAGTCAGTATGAAGTCAGAGTGGTATAGATTGTGTCCAAGTGAAATCAGTTTCAGGTTCAGGATTGACTTTATCCTTTAAAAAATCTGCAACAGATTTAGGAAGAAGTTCCGAGTCAGTACATTTATGAACGAAGATATGAAAAAATCATGTCATTTTGTACTCAGTTGACCACTGAGAAGACACTTGGTTTATTTCATTTGCTATGACTTTCACAGTGGTGAAACAAACTTCATTAATGGTGGCCATTAGGAGTACATGGATACATAGGATGTTACTACATTTTTATGCTCTTTCATAATTAGAAATTATTTGCAAAATGTTTTAGAAATTTAGTAGAAAATTGCTTCAACTTCGTAAAAATGCAAGAAAGAATGTTGCCAGGGTTTTTGTGGTTTTTTTTTGGTTTTTTCATGTGGACTTTGTAAATTCATATCTTTTTCTTCCCAGGGTGTCTCAGTAACTTCATTTTTTTCTCTTTGACCTGCATAGTTAGGAAGTCTGGAAAGTGTTAAGTTTCTTTTTTAACCAGTATTTATGATCTGCCAAAAATATAGGAGAATGAAAGTATAGATTACAACCAAAATATTCCAACAGCTGTAATGTGTATATTCTTAATTGCAACAATGAACGTGACATGAGTACTGTGTAGGCCAAGTTTGTAGCAACAATATGCTGTAGGAAGAAAAAACCTCGAGTTTTCAAACAGCTAAGAAATGGATCAAAATCTTTTTTGTTTTCCCTGTATCTAAGATGACTTCTTATGGTAATGTGGATGCATACCACACAGATAAGCAAATATCAGTTTTACCAATAAAGCTGATGATAATTCTGTCTTTCTTAAGTTACTTTTTTCCAATATTGTGGGTTTTTCCATCCATTGCTACTACAGAAAAGCCATGTGCCTTATTCTGTTCACCGGCTGGAAAGGATCAACCTGTTCTTCTAACAGAAAAGGTGGTGGATGGGACTTCCTGTGGCCAGCATGGGCTAGATATCTGTGCAGATGGTAGATGCCAGGTATGAATTACTTGTTTTGAACCTGGATATACTGGCACACACCAAGCACACATATATGCTAGACTTTAAAAGGCTTTTATTTCATATCAGGCCAGCATGTATTAACTTTATTAATGCTGTCAAACTACCACTGAAACTAATTCGTAGAAATGTGTCTAACATAGTAATGTGGAGATGCTTGAGTAAACTTGTTTTAAATGGAATGCTGTTTAGGAAAACAGATACAATTTATATTTACATATTCTAGACCTTTTTATGGGCTTAGGCTGGCATTAACAGCACTTTACCATTGTGGGCATGGCAAAGAACCACCCCTATTTTGAGTGGAAAGCAGGACAGACATATTGCAGTCACTTAGCTGGAGGGCCTGTTGGATGTGTGTTGCACAGTGGGTCTGAAGTGCTGCACTTTGCACCGGGAGATGGGAATGCAGTTGCGTTTCTCTTGGAGAGCAGCTGATGGAGTTAGCCACACCAAATAGGAAGAGTGAATGCAGCACTCTACATAAAATCACAGGAGAGTTCACTTTGGGAGGGATCTCTGCACATGAGCTAGTGCAACCCTTGTTCTGAGTGGGGCTGGGTCATGTTTGTTAGGCATCTTGCTAAAGGGTGAGATGCCTGACACTAAAGGCAACTTTAAGAAAAACATGACCTGTGTCTAAATAGCTTTTATTTTTTCCTCCCACAGAAATTTGGCTGTGATGGCATATTAGGATCTCTGGCTCGTGAGGATCATTGTGGTATATGCAATGGTAATGGAAAGTCATGCAAAGTTATTAAGGGTGATTTTAACCATACCAGAGGAACAGGTAATGTCTGTTTGTTTATTTCAAACACTCAGGAAATCGGTAGCTTGTTGATTACTTTGAGCATTGGGAAATTTAAAAAGCTATATTTCTGGCAATTATGCAGATCCTCAAAAGAACTTTGGATCTGGCTTTTTTAAGATAATAAGATATTGAAGAATGCATGAGTATTTTAAAATTTTTTGCAAAATTATTGCACATTATTTCAGGATTATTGAAAAAGTGTTATAAATGCGTGTTATTTTGTTGTAGATTATCACATAGTTACACATAATAAAAAATTGGTATATTGTTTCATTTGTGAAGTTCACCTGGATAATCTAAAATGCGGTTTTATTGATATATATAACATTCCTTCCTGTGCAGTGTTTTCCACCTGCATTGTTTTTTCACTCCTGTTTACTTGAAGCAAATTGTTAAACATCCGTAGTCCCACACTATCAGGAAGCAATTGCACTTTGAAGCAAATTAATAAGTAGATTTCAAAACTAATGCCTCTAATAAGAGGGCTTGAATATGTTAAATCAAGAAGAAGGAGATGGAGCAAAAAATACATACAAGAAAACAAAAACCAGGCAGTGGGAGGATGCTAGGATTTTAGTGCCATATCATTTGTCTTTACATGCTGAGGGAAGTTGGAATTCTTTTATGGTCATCTGGTGGCCATGGTGACACTGAACTACTTAGCCAGAGATATCTTGATCTGCTCTAGCCCCAGTCTCCCAGCCTCACTGGTTCTTGTTTTGTTTTACTGTGCTATACTCTTTTAATTGAGTATCATTGTATATTATATTACATTATATTATATGCTATAATATATTATTATATTATAGTAATATATTATATCACACATAATGCACAGTTCCATAGCTTTTTCCCAATTTTGCAAGAATTGTAAAAATATTGCTATATAAATCAAAACTTGTTATATTTAAAAAGCAAAATAGGGGAGAAGAAATGAAAAAACATACAAGATGTACTTTTCTATGCTTTTTTATTTTTTTATTTAACTTGGGACATCTGGTTTTGTGTTTAGGTTATGTGGAAGCTTTGGTGATACCTGCCGGAGCAAGGAGAATCAAAGTTGTGGAAGAAAAACCAGCTCACAGTTATTTAGGTGAATGCTATCTACGTTTTACTATTAATGTCCTGTTTTGGTCAACACTGTGAAGTGCTAGCTAAACCTACTTTTGTAGTTGAACAAAACTGCATGGAAAAATAGGTCTGTGAAGAACTTGTCTAAAGAAGTGAAGCAATGATTATAGCACCATTTTTCACATGGGCTTTCTTTTGAACTTTCGTCTCATCTTGTTCAGAGAATATTTCAAAGACTGTATTTAGTTTATTTAAAAAATTTCTGCATGCTTGCACTTTTTCAATTTTTCATATGGAAAGCACATTAAAACTATTGAAAAGAATTCTGTGCTTAAACAGGAAATAATTTGTGCTCAGTCAACAACAAAACACACACTGGGCAACATATAGCGGTTCACTAACAAAGTCAAACAGAAGTTCTAAACTTAGACTGGAAAAGCAGAAAAATATTTCTTCAAACTATTTTGAATTCTCTAAATCTTCTAATAGACGAACTTAAGTCACAATAATTTTTTTTTTAGTTTTTCCATTCAAGTGAAATTCCATTTAAGTGAATCTTTCGTTGATAAAAAAAAAAGGTTTTCTCTTTTAATGACGTCTAAAGAAGTTGTGTAGGAGAGTATAATCTGTTGTTATTATTGTTACAGGGTTTAAGGGAATATATGAAATACCATAATTGGTTTTGTTTTGTGTAATGCTTAAATTTAAATTGAGAGAGATATAGTATGAGAAGTAGGGCAATGAAATGAAAAATTCCCTGATTTGATCACTATTCTTAATTATGTTCATAAGTAATATCTACATTTTAAGAACACTAGAGTGTTTCCTGTACTTCAGCTAAGAGAATGTTGAAGTAAATGCATTTACTGAACCAGCTGACATGTGGACAACTGTCCTGTCTCTTCTCACCTGTGGAGAAGTAGGAGCCAAACTAGGTATTCCTCCCTGCTGGAATTATATTGGAAAAAGCATAAGAGTTTGTGATCCTTCTTTTATCAGTACAGTATTCAGGAACAGGAATTATATGTAGCAGTACATATAGATAGGGAGTGTTTATTTAAATTGAGACTATTTCCTAAAGCATACAATTTATTTTTGAATTACAAATCATTAGTTTAAGAAAGAATTTTGGGATTTATTTTTAAAGACTAAACTAGCAGTGATAACACTGTTTATAAACATTTTTGAGACTTGGTTCACTGTCAGATACTTAAAAAATATTATAAGAACAGCAATAAAAAGTTGTTTCAAGCATTATCTACATTCCTATTGTCTAAGATAGTGCCTTTTCTGTTGCTAAATTTTCATTTATATTTGGCAAGCGTTACAAGTTTTTTTCAGAAAAGGTTCTTAATAAAGGATACAAAAAGGAAAATTAAAATGTTTCTGTCTGAGATACACTGGGCTTTGAAATTAAAGAGCTCATTCATGTGATACTTGTATAATGACATGACAGATCCTGGCTTTAAAAGAAATTAATGTGATTCATTAGTGTTATGTAACTATAGAAATTACTTACAGTCTAAACCCTGACATTTTTTTATGCTAATCAGAAATGAGAGAAATTGTTTGTTTTCAGCTGAGCTAAAGAAGTAGATTAGTTCTGTCATTATTCTCAAATATGTGATCAAGCTACCTCAAGGATATAGACCCTTTAGATCTGCAGTGTAACACAGTAAGACATCGTAATTGCCAATGCTCTTACAGGCATCCAGCCAACTGTGTGTTGTGTTCTGTGTGATTTCTTTTATGAGGTGCTTCATAGTTGAAAAAAAGCATGTTGGACCACATTTTGAGACAGGAGGATGTGGGAAAGCAGATGGTGCCTGAAAATTTTTGAATCCCTCATTTCTGACAATGTCGATAATTTTAAACTGCTAGAACCAAATCTGTGTAATCTTTGTAGACTGCGTAATTTTGGATTTCAAGAGAAGCCAATTGAGAACCTGGTCCCAAACCCCCCACCCAAACCAAAGCAAAGACCACAGTCCACTGAGACTAAACATGTTTTCATTTCTTATATAGCGGACCATAGAAAATGGTTAATAAGTAATACCTTTGGGGATTACTTTATGTCAAGATGAAACAAATGCCCTCTATATAAAAAAATTGATTGACTTCATTAGACTGCCTTTGGAAAACAGAAGTGAGCAGGTTGAGAGCCTATGACTAAAAATTACAGGGTAGGCCAACAAAGGAAACTTCATGGTTGGGGGTTGCAATAGGCTGCCCAACGAAGGGGAGTCTGTTGATCAAGTGCTCTTACTTCAACTACAGGAATCATCATGCTTGCAGTCTGATCTGGCTTGGGGATTTCAGTAACCTGATACCTGCTGGAAAAACAGCACAGCAAGCTGTAAACAGTCCAGGAGACTCTTGGAGTATATTGAGGATAATTTATTAATCCAAGTGATAGATGGCCCAACCAGAGTAATAGCATTCCTGGACCCAAACTGGTTGCTTACCAACACAGCTGAAATATTTAGAGAGGTCAAGTTTGGTGGCAGCCCAGATTGCAGTGATTATGCCTTGGTGGAATTCATGATTTTGAGGGATAGGGGCCAGGTGAAGACTAAAGCCAGGGCTCTGAATGTTATGAGAGCAAACTTTCAATTGCCTGAGGAATTGGTGGATGGTACCTCCTGGGAAACTGCGCTTCCTGTTTCAGGAGCAAAACAGAGCTGGCAGCTCTTTAAAGAATTAGGATAATAATTCTTAATAACAACTAAGAATGATAACTTTTCCTAGACTGCAAGAGCTCTTGATTCCAACATATAAGAAATTAGACAAGGAAGGCAGGAGATCAGCATGGGTGAGTAAGGACCTCCTGGTCAAACTAAAGTGTAAGAAAGGAATGCATAGGCAGTGGAACCAGAGACACATATCCCGGGAAGAATACAGGGATGCTGCTCAGATGTGTAGGGATAGGTTCAGGAAAACTAGGGCACTGTTAGAGCTGAATTTGGCAAGGAATGCGAAGATTAATAAGGGTTTCTACAGGTTTTTAGTCAGAAGGGGAGTAGTAAAGAAAACATACACACACACAACACACACTGAAAAATAAGACTGGAGAATTAATGACAATGGGCATTTAGAAGGCTGCAGTGCTTAACAGTTTTTTGCCTCAGCTTCAATGGTAAACACTTTTCCCACATCTTTCAAGTTCCTGAACATCAGGGCAGGGAATGGTGGAATGAAGTTCCTCCCAGCGTAGACCACCCAAGGAACCTGAACATACACAAGTACATGGTACCTATGAGATGCATCCCATGGTCCTGAGGGACCTGGCTAGTGTAGTTGTCAAGCCACTCTCAAGCATATTTGAAAAGTCATGGCAGCCCGATGAAGTCCCCAATGACTGGAGAAAAGAGACTGTTGCACCATATTTGAAGAGGATAATAAAGAGGACCCTGGCAATTACCAATCAGTCAGCCTTACCCCACCTGTAATTTTCAAAAAGTTACTAAAATCTCAAGTCTTAATGTTCTTAAGATGTCTTGAAGGGACACATGATAATCTGAATGAAAGTGAAACAATTACGTCCTTGACAAAAGATATCAATGAAGGTACTTTCATTTAGAATTGAATTTCAGATATCTTTTGTATTTTCTGTAGAAAAGTAAGGGTCAGCCAGAATGGCACTATTTTGATACTTTTCTGGAAAGTGACTGTATTTTGCACAAAGCAAAAGGGAAAATTCACCAAGTTAATACAGTAGTGTGATTTGTCCATAGAAAACATAAAAGGATTAGTAGGTACTGATTTACCAAGCGGAGGCCTAGAACCAGGGCGCTGTTGGTTCCCCCTGAGAACTGGGAGGTGCAATAGCTGAACTGTGATTTGTTGTATCTTTACGACTATGTAGCCTCTTGCACCTCATTGAAATTGGAAGAGTGTATAGCCCTGGTACAATAATTAAAAAATACATTGTACTCATCACCAGCACTTAAATGCCCTTGTTATGACAGCTATTTCATGTTCTACAGAGATACAGTTGTAATTAGTCCCCTTGGTTTAGCACTGAAATTGTGGTTGTGGTTACAGCTGCAGTAGGCTTTCACAGTCCAGGTTTTCTTTGGTTGTCTTCAGTTGTAGATGTATTGCTTGAATTACCTGAGATAGGATACACTTGTGTGCTGAATGTTCTTCAGCTAAATGTGCTGAATTCCAGTGAACTTGCTTATGGTATGGGATGTGACAGAGTCAAGAACAGAAGCTGCACTCCCTGAATCCAAGTCCAAATTTAAGGCTTGAGGACACCCTTTCTGACTTTGTTTAACACCAGTGACTCACGTGAAGAATCCAAAAGCAGAAAATGCAAGATCTGACATATCCCTGTATTCTGGAGCTGGGATTGCAGTTTCCTGCACGTCTGCATGCTATGGCACACATGTTCATTTTAAAGACCAGACAGAATAATTGCTGCTGCTCTCTGGGGAGGGGATACTGCTCCATCTGAGCAGCATGACCCAGCTGGACCTTGGCACATTCGAGTACATTTTTTTAATTTCTCCACTGAGAAAAGGATTAGCCCCTACAGTTCGAACACTAAATAGAACTTAATTACCATTAATAATAGAATGTTTAAACCTAAAAGGCCAGTTTTTAAATCTTGTAGAATTGCTGGTTCTTTTTAGTACAACACTGTTACACAGCATTAATGGATTTTATAGTCTTAACATTTATTACACAGTGCTGCAGTGGTACACATCATTGGTGTCTTATTCAATTGGATTCCTGCCAGTCCATAGGCTTGTTGCCATTGTTTCCCATAGAAACAAAACATAACAGTATAAATATGAATAGGAGAGGACATGATTACAGGAGTGACTCACATTAACTTACAACTTTTAAAAGGGAAATTTTGGAACATGCGGAGGTTCTCTTACAACAATCTGATGCCAAACATGCAATTTCAGTGAAGACAAACGTGTAAAACTTCTTGTCCAGAAGGTGACTTCAAGTATATTCTACTTCACATGATTATTCAGACCTGATTGGAACACAATAAAATAAAACAAATTAAAACAAAATAAAATTACAGATTATTTGAGAAGAATCTATTCCATTTACTGTAGAAAACTAATGTAAAATCCTGTGTTCTCAGTGTATCAAATATATCTTACCTGACTGATGTTTTTAAATATAAATTAGGTCAACAAGAGAAATGATTCGGCCAAAAAGAGCAAGCTTTTCCTGTTTGTTAGAAGCATCTGATTATGTGGTGAAAGTGTATAAAGTCTTATCACCTTATTCTAAGGTGGGGAAAAGGCAAGTATAGTTATTAGAGGGGAAACTAGATTTTTTTTTTTTTTTTAAATTTTAGCCTAGTTCCACAAATCTTGAAGAGTCTCTTGTGAAAATTGTGTTTCCCGTGCTTTTATGGATTATAGAAATGACCACCTTGGGAATAAAGAATAGTTCTCTTTGCCTTGAATTAATTCAGTGTTCAAATTATTAATTATGCTGGAGCCTGTCAGTCTTTTCAGGCATTAAAACACTAATATTAACTTCAATTAATGTTAAATACTCATGGTTTTGCCAGGCATTCCCTCCAGAAAGTGTTTCTGAAGCATGTTCCAAATGAAGTTCAGGTACAGTAGGATCCATAAATATCTTTGCCATCAGAGTTAGCTGAATTTCTCCTACTTGTTAAATTATCCAAACAGGAGATGAAAGGAGAAGAAAATCACTACTGAGCAGACACCTTTTGTCTTCTTTCATTTGTTTTGTAGCTCTTCGGGATGCTGGAAAACAGTCAATCAATAGTGACTGGAAGATAGAGCATTCTGGAACATTCAATATTGCTGGGACCACTGTCCATTATGTTCGGAGAGGTCTCTGGGAGAAAATATCAGCCAAAGGTCCCACAACATCACCTTTACATTTACTGGTATGACAATTCAGGCTTTTTACTTGATTCCTATCATATAGCATGGTAACTAATATTTTTTGCAGACTCCTCAAGATAATGAGATCTATGTAAGATATACCTGCTTTTGTGTGTTTCTATGTACGTATACACATACACAAAAGCTGGGGGTCAGGAGGGAGGGAAAGATCTGTCAGCCTGCTTGTAAAAAAATGCGTTTAAATCCAAGAACAATCCTTACATTGTTAAGGCAGGATTGAAGGTCTCAGCATTCCTACACATGTCATAAAAAGCTGATGTGCCAGCTAAGGAGAGAGATTCAAATTAATTTCAGATGTTTTTAGTCCTGGCTGACTGTAGCATAGCATCACCGTTTCAGAATTACAATCACCAACTTCTCCATGAAAAGGTTGAGTTTTGATGCATTTCAGTGTAGGGGAGGAAAAGTTAATAGCCACCAGAAGGAAAGAGGGAGAGATGATGAGAGAATTCTTCACAATTCAAATCCTTTAAATGCAAGAAATTTTCTTAATAAAGCAAAATAATTTTTCACATTGGCTTGATTTGGATACTCTCATTAATTTCTTCTAGCAAGTCCACTAGAAGGGCTGAAAGGCACTAGGGCATCTATTGTAGAGAGTCATTGTGTTGTACTTTTCAAGATCATGTCATTGCAGTTTGGAGTTTGTCTTTCACAGTGTCTCTATATGTAGGAATGTTCTCCTTCTTTTAATCTTGCAGGTGCTGCTCTTCCATGACCAGAGCTATGGGTTACACTATGAATACACAATCCCACTGGATCCTCTCCCTGAAAATCAGAGCTCTAAAGTACCAGAGCCCCTTTTCATGTGGACACATTCTACCTGGGAGGACTGTGATGCCGTATGTGGAGGAGGTAAAATAAAAGAAAAATGTACAAAACACACACACACGGAGACACACACACATATATTAAAAATGACTATGTGTATACAATATGCATGGATATACACAGTGCAAATGTGTGTATGCAGTATGCATACAGTGTATATATATATGTGTGTGTGTGTGTGTATATACACTGTGCCTTTATGTATATTTAAGGTTCTGATGCTCAGTATTGTATATTTAATACTCATTGTGGCTTCTATGATGCCATACAATGTGGACATATGTCAGTCTCTTTGTATTAAAAAAACTGTTTTAACTCTAGGAAAAGATTCAAAGTAAATAAAATAGGTAGCAAAAGATGGTAGTGAAGGAACAAAATCTAGAATAACAAGCAAATTCAGGACACAGTTTCCAAGAAGAAATAAAAGTGCAAGAGCTAGAACAAGAATAGAAAGTGCATTCCACTCTGTATTTGAAACTATTGAAGATAAATGATCTGTGAGAGATGTTTCAAACCACAGAAAAGCTGAATCCCAATCTCAGATCAAATAAGTACAGTTAGTAACATGAGTTGAGGATGATCCAGAAACATATGGAACAAATATTACAACAGCAGATAGTAGTATGCTGATGTGATATTTTTCCTATGTTTATTAACCATAAAAAATGCGATTTTGGAAGAACAAAATATGATTCTGAAAACAAATATTGGAATATGAACAGTATTTATGTAACAAAAGTCTTTAAAACTGTTTTCTGGAAGATGTTATTCAAATAGATAATTACACTGAATAAACAATTCAGAGGGTTTTTTAATGAATACAATGTACAGTCATCTGTTCATACCTTGTGCGATTATTCAGACTGTGAACACTGTATTGATTTTTGATCCCTGCCTTTCATGCTTACAACCTTGACAGTCATGGTTGCTCTGATCAACAGTTCTGAAAACTGCTGTGCACTTTGTGATTGAATAGGAAGGCCTGGAAACACTTTTCTTTCTCATAACAGCAGCATAAGGAAGACTGTGTTCTAGCTCCTTTGACTCTGTGAACACTCCTGGTGTCATGAAAGATTGCTGTAGTTTCCATAAACATGCTTTTTGTGTTTTGGTAAGAAAGCTTCTTCCCTAGAAGATATTTTGTATGTGGTGCTAGTAGCATCCTCTGATTCTTAATCGTGCATTCCTATTTACGTGTGAATTCACACTTTTTGTGGTTTCCTGAAGGTTTTTTTGAATAATTTTAATGCTACCACAATCTGTCATTATTGCCCCAAATATTTCTAAAGTTACCTATAATTTGCAGAAATCTTAAAATACAGTATGTCAATAATTTATCCTACATTAATGCTTAAATAAATATTCAAATGTTTTGCTGCAATGTTTATCGGTTTTTTCTGTTGTAACTGGCCTTCATTTTATGTTATTGTCTAAAATAGCTGAGTTATTACAAAGTTCCATAAAAGGTATTTTTGCTGCAAATATTCTGAAATACAAATGAAAGATATTTCTTACTTTAGACAAAACTATTTTAAGTGGTTTTTTGTTTTTGGCTTAATTATCAAGCAATAATGAAAGTAAAATGCTACAGCTTGTACCCTGTCTAAATATTTGTGATTCAAATTTAACATCAATATTTTGATTAATCTGAAAAAATAATATAACAATTATCAACAGCTTTGCTTAAATGCTTAAAGTGTATGTCAGGATGAAACTATTGATGAAGCCATGTGGCTTTGTGTATGTTTATATATGTAACTGGTCTGCAACCTCCTGTGTTGCAGAAAAGCGTTCTTCGCGTGGGAGAGAATATGAATACACAGATGTATATATAAGTGCAGAAAGAATTGTCAAACATTTCAAACGCTGTGGTATGATAGATTGGTTGCATGTGCTCTCACGTACACAAGCACCATGTAAAATGTCAGCTGTGGTCACGCACATAATGTGCATTTACAACTTAACTGCTCCATCCACAGGCTCATTTTTGACTTCTGGTGAATGTTCATGCTTAAGTCTGCCCTGCTCATGCACACAACCCCTTTGCCAGTAAACTTCCATTTACTTCCAAAAAGTAACTATGAGAACAAATGGTTATGATCCTATTTTCTACTAACTGAAATCTTGAATTCAAGGATTGCTAGTTTTCTAAAATTCAGGCTCCAGTCTAATTACAAGTTACTGCTTGTGGTAGGTATTACATTAAATTCTAATTTCTAATGCTTCCGAGTTCAAGAGACACCAGGCTCCAGCCTACCCATCAGGAAAAGGATTCTGTACAGGGCATGTACTGGGTCTCTGCCAGCAGTGCCCAGCTTCCTAAATGATTACCCTACAGATCAGGTCATCTGGCCTCTTTAGTTTGTGGGAAATAGTGCAAGCTCCTTACTAAGGATGCATGTGCTGATTATCTGAGTGCCAGCCACAACTTGTCATTTCTTTCCTCATTTTATGTGGTAATTAACAGCTATACATTTCTTCGTACTTTTCTGCAAGCTTTGGTCAATGCTGGGGTTTCAGTAGTTGAGAAAGAAAATTATTTCAGTAAGACTAAGGCTTTGGCCTATAATTAGTTAAAGGCGTAAAGTGGAATAACTCTGTTGACAGTGGTGTGCAAACACTAGCTTAGAAACTCAAAATGTTTCCTACAAACTTAGGATTTCTTTTAGGCTACCTGCTAGCTTTGAATTTCTTATACTCGTTTTGCAGTTCTTTTAGCCAAACTGTATATGAAATAGGTGTATCTGTGTTCTTCCTTACACAAATTCGCGTATTCCTGGTTTTCTTACATACCTGCTTCATTTTTTACTAGGGGAAAGAAAGACCACAGTTTCTTGCACAAAGATTATGAACAAGAATATCAGTCTTGTGGACAACAAGAAGTGCAAATATTTAACAAAACCTGAACCACAGATCCGCAAGTGCAATGAACAACCCTGCCAGACCAGGTAATAGTGATTTGGTTAAATTAAACTATAATATTTAGATGTAAAAATCTTAGAGTGGACTGCTTCTGGCAATGAATGTGTAGTAAGTACATCCATCTGTAATGTTATAATGCAAAATGTAGGGAAAACAGAAATGCTGAAAGTTGCTTCTCCTGAGTTTTAATGAAAGAGTCCTTAAGCAGCATGCCTAAATCAATTCTTATTCAATAAAGCGGTTCATTGCTTTTCTCAGGAAGTGTTCCCACAGACTGATCTGTGCTACAAAACTGAAATTTAAATGCTGTTTATGTAAAGATATATATGGGATTTAATCGCATGCTCTTATTTACTGATGTATTTTAGTGGGGTTTTTTTCAATCAAGGCTTTGCCTCTTTAAAGGTCTTGAAAAACTCTGGGTACACTAAATGGTAAATAAATAAAGAAACCCCTGTTAATCAGTGTTTCTACATTTATGCAACTTGAAGTATAGAGAGCCTTCCCCTCTTTCCTCTGTCCCCTCTCACCCCATGCCTTTGTATGTGGACTAGCCTCTGATGGTTGAACATTGGAAGAAGCAGAAGGCAACTCCATGTGCAGCCTGTGCCAAGCGAAGCCCCCCACCCACTGGTGTCCCTGCAGCTGAGCTGGCAACCTGCTCCTTGCACTGGCTGACCAGGCCAGCACGAAGACCCATTTCAGAGTTTGCCAGCCTGTTTCCATTTGGTAGCTAAGAATTATGACTAAGGAGGTCCTCAAGAATTGCATGGACTTGTTTAAAGCAAATTAAAGCAAGCCCATGCCTTTCAAGGGAGTGGAGAGCAGCTGGCAAGAGCTGGCTAGCATCCCCAGGAGCAACCACTGGGATCTGTCTACTGCAGTCATCTGGAGGACAGGTAGATGGCATTTTCAAACAAAACAATGCAAAATAAATTAAATGCAAATATTGTTAAAGAAAGTATGTAAAGTGAACTAGAAGACATATCTTTCTTGGAAAGGGTGAAGTACTGAAATAGATAAAATTCAAAGTATGATACATTTTAAGTAAGACAAACCCACTGAAATTTGGTCTTTCCCAGACTCGGGCATTACACTTTGCAGGGATTATTTATATTTCATTATATGCATACTTGAGAAGACCTTTATTTTATTTTATTTCATTTTATTTTATTTGCATCACTGTTCACGTAATGGATAGAAATGGAATAATCTGATCTTTTCCTGAGAATTGTCTACTATAAATTTTCAACATTCTGTGTTTTTTCAAGCTTATTAAATGAAATTTTTAAAATGTTGCTAATTGATACTCAGAGATGCTGTGCTGTGAAATGTAGTAAAAAATACAATGATCCTTAATGATCCAGTTTTTAATACAGTGTAAGTGATCATTACAAAATATTGTTAGATTTCAACAGAAATACAACTAAATGTAACACTTGCGTAACTACTTATTTGCTATTGGCTTTTGAAGAAATATCTTAAAGTCTATTTCATTATCTTGACAGGCTATGATTTGTAAGTTATATATCTGGACAGGTAACAAAAATCCCTTAGTTAAATATTTTATTTTCTTCCTACAAATGCATGACAGAAGGTTGAAACAAATTTGTTAAATCTGTTTCCTAAAAACCCTCCTTGCAAACTAAGTGTCCTGGAATATACTTGTGTACTGCATCAGGGGTAGAACTCTTTGGTTTTTAATGGCACATGGCCATAGTCTGGATCTGCAGAACACCTGGGGAAAATTATGTTCTAGAACAATTGCTCTCCAGGTATGTAGGCTCTGCCAAACTGCATCAGCCTTCCTTGCTGCTGTGGTTTAAACCATGCACCCTGAGTTAGGCCTGACCCTGAAGAACGTGAAGAATTCTGAGCTTTTATGCTTTCTCCAGAGCAATGAGTCTTTCACACAGGAGTGATTCTTTCTTGCTAGAGAGTATTTTCAAGGAATGCTGGGCTTTACATGCATGGCATGTACTTGACATAGATGGATGGTTATAGCCAATAACAGGCAGGCTGATGAGTGATCTAGGATCTTTAAAATGTATTTATATTTTGGAACTTTTCTAATTTTCTAATTTTGTATAATTAGAGGAAAGTACTTTGAAAACATAGGGATAGTGGACTGGGGAAGGAAATTATATGTACATTAATACCATATTTAATGTAAAATATGTTAGATAAGTAGTCCATTAGCAAAGTGACAGTAAAAGGAGGCTGAAAATATGCAAGTGTGTCTTGGGTATATACACTGGTGAGCAAGAATAAGATAACATGGTGGTATTTTTCCCTTCCTGATTTCTTATTACTGCTTTGCCTGTGTTTCTTTCCAGATGGATGATGACAGAATGGACACCGTGTTCAAGGACATGTGGAAAAGGGACCCAGAACAGACAAGTAGCCTGCACACAGCAGCTCAGAAATGGGACCTTGATCAGAGCTAGAGAGAGGGATTGTCTGGGGCCAAAGCCTGCTTCTGCACAGCGCTGTGAAGGCCAGGACTGCATGACTGTGTGGGAGGCAGGAGTCTGGTCCGAGGTGCTGCATTTATTTATACAAATACTCCATAGTCGTTATTTGTGCATTAATATTTTCTGGGAATAAGATTTTTTCAGCATCAAGTGGCACAGCTCAGCCTAATGATTTTCACGGTCCTCATGCAATGATTTGGCAAAGGGTTCAGGGACTAGGAAAACCAGCTGTGTAGAACTACTACATTTTACCTAGTTAATGTCGTGGAACAGTTTCTTCTGGCCAGTTTTCAAGCACGTATAATCAAGTATGTCCTGACTATAGTAGTGGGTAACTAGGGACAACTAGAATTAAGACATCACTTATCAGCTACAAGACCTTGGGTTCAGAGTGGGAACATCTGGGACTCACTTTTGTACCAAGGGATGTTGATCAGCAGATGGTTGATGCCATCCTGCTTCAGAGAGGCTTTGAAGTGAGCTGCAGGCAAAGAA
Source organism: Amblyornis subalaris (assembly GCA_018881555.1). Classification (NCBI taxonomy): domain Eukaryota; kingdom Metazoa; phylum Chordata; class Aves; order Passeriformes; family Ptilonorhynchidae; genus Amblyornis; species Amblyornis subalaris. The sequence goes on along the minus strand of JACAXG010000172.1, from coordinate 51,825 downwards.
AGACATTTTCTTTCCTTCCTCTCTCCTGTCTCCTCTTTTCCCAAAGCGACAGCAGTAGGCAAAAGGGCTTGTAAATAACACAATTTCACATGTGTTGCATTCTGAAGGATTGCTGTAGAATGTAATTATTGTTCAAAAAACTTTATTAATTTAAGATCTTTTAATGTGCTTGCCCATTTGGCTTTCTTCATCTTCATCTTCTTCTTCATCTTTGATTTCTTCTAAAAAGCTATACTACTTCTAACAGTAACTGACCGTAGAGGAAGAAGAGTGTTGTTTTCTCTGCCATCTGGACAAAATGCAGGAGTTATTTGGAACTTCTCCCTTCATTGGAAGAGTAAAGGCAACTCTGATTACCTCCCATACTAGAAGCTGTGCTATGGATCCCTCTGATCAAAATACAAATAGCTGCTTCTGAATGTGGGTGCAATCCCTTCTTTGTTCTACTCAGCAGAGTAGATCCCCAAGCAAGAAAGAGCTAGCAAATAGGGAATGTTTTCAAAGGTGAAAAGCAGATGCTAAGGTGGAGATAAAAGATGTAAATAGCAGCAGTTTCTGATGTGGTACACAGAGTTTTATAATGCAGGGGCTGCTTGTGAGAAGAATGGCACCCATTTACAGAGGTGAGAAAAAGAAACACACAGATTGTTTAGTCAGTTGGTTTTACTTCAGAGATGAGAAATGAGTAAGCAGGTTTTTGTTGGAAGCAATAAATGTATTTTGAAGAGTGAGGTATTTCCCGTGACCATTCCTACTATCACCATTATATAGGAAGCTAGCCGTTACCACTTCCTGTGGTTATAATCAGCTTGGCAAAGGAGAGTTTTGAACTGCAAGCAGTGGGATGATCAAAAGCAGTGATAGTGTTTTGAGAAGGAAATGGCATCATTTTTGGCACTGTAAGTGGTAATGGAAAAAAACCATAGATTAGGACCTTCTGTGCAACTTGAAGAGAGTTTCACATGCTGTCTGTACAGTAACTTTGAATGTTAAAGTTCAGTCTGGATTCTTGTATAGTTTTAGAATATTTACTTTTCCATTCTACGTTTTTTTCACCCTCCCAAAAAAGGCCTGTTGGACACTAACAGAGCTTTTCTGAAGTTGCTTCATATCTTACTCCTATGAACATTATTTTGATTTACTTTCATTATATTTCCTTTCAGTCATAGAAGAAAGATTGCCTAATATTTTTAGTATAGCATTTTGCATTTACTTAATCATAATTTTTCAGATATTTTCTTATTCAAAAGCCTATTTTTTCTGTAAGCAAATAGGTTTTTTATCTAATTTTAGCTGTAAATGAAACTATTATTATTCTGTCCTATAACGAATTTTTGTTCAGTTTTTAGTCCTTAACAAATCTAGTGTTGATGTAATAGAAGGTTGGAAGTCAGGAAATCACTGAAGCTCTGAAATATTTATGTTGGCCTGGCAGAAGTCATTAGAAGGGGATGAAATGGGGTAATTGAATTTTGTAGAATTCTGAAAAACATTTTTTTCCAACAGTGCTCTGTAAAATGTGGTAAGGGAGTACGGCATCGGACTGTGAGGTGCACCAACCCACGTAAGAAATGTGTTTTGTCCACAAGACCTAAAGAAGCAGAGGATTGTGAGGACTATTCCAAATGCTATGTCTGGAGAATGGGAGACTGGTCTAAGGTGAGTAATCCTCAATACTAGTGCCCCCCCAGCATAATACATTTTGCAAGTTGAGTTCTTAATAGGAATTACTTTTTTAAAAAGTGTACAAGTCTCCCAGCTGAGGGAACAATAAGGCTATAAACAAAAAAACCCAACCCTAAACTGATAGTCAGAGTGAGACTACAGTATAAATAAAAATCAAGAATATTAATAAGTGTGAGATAAATCTTCAATATGATGCAAATCTGTATAAACTTACTCTTGTCAGTAGGCAGGCAAACAACTTCAGAAACTGCAGCTGACTCCAACCTTACAGTCTACATATTTAATTAATTTGTGTTTGCACATTTTATTTGTGTTTCCAATGAAGTACACACTCCAACCTTATAAGGAAGCACCTTTAGCCTGTTAAATTTCCACACAAACCATTTAGCATCGAGGAAGCATCTATTACTGTTATTCTGTTATTATTATTTTATTATTCTAGACACTCGACATAACTGTCATTTCATTATTTCCTTGGCATGTGGGTTTTGATTTTAGTGAAGTGGATAAGCATAGGCCAAACAGTAACAAACAATATTGCTTAGATCTGTGATTGACCTTGAATGTCTGATATAGTTTTGGAATAACCAAAACATGCTGAAATTCTGAAATTGAACCTTGTCAAGATTTTCTCTTGCCATGTCACAGACCACACTTTAGCAGAAAGATTGTAATCTCTTTTTATTTCCTTTGCTTCTCTTTATAACTTTGCACATAACAGTTTTACTTTCAGCACCTAACATTATTGCAGCATTTTTCTAACTTAGTTATATGGAGAAGTAGTTAATGTATTTTTAGTTGTCTTTCATGTGATGTAGGAGCTGGAAACAAGGACTTAAGCCAGCAGTGTATGAGTAGCCAGCCTTCCAAGAATTACCTGCAAGTACTCTGTGAGTAACTAGCTACTTCAAAAGCACAGTTCAACCATTAGTTTTTGAAACAACAGAGGCAACTATCTCTTAGTAGTAGTATTACTTTTGCAAGAAGATATGTTTGGCAATGAAGTTTAGTATTTGCATTTCTATACCACATAACTGTAGTTAAAACCTGCATCATTTAGCACTAGCACCAGTAGGAAGTAAACTATGGAGAAATGACCATCTGCTTTCTTAATTGAAGCAGTCGTTCAAATTGGGGTTGCTGAGGCTGTGTGGGGATGCTCAGACAGTTACACTGTGTTCCCAGTGCCCTCTGGAGAGAACTTTATTCCTTTGTTCTCTAATTCAGTACTTTCCACAAACATCCATGTCATAGATGAATGTACAAAAACTTAGGTCTTCCTGTTTAAAATTTACTGATGATCTTGTATTTTCTGTTTTCCTCCTATGGTCAAAGCTGTAACGCTCTCACCTAAATTGTACTTTGAACTTCAAAATTAGGACATGAGGAATTATGTCATATAGAATCGACAAAATCTTTTGAACAGTTAACATACAGTATGACTGTGACTTGTGCAGCAGAGATGTCCAAGATTTATATTAAAAAATAGATACTTCAATTTCTCTAGAGAGACACAAATTCAGTTTAAAATATACTTGGATTTCCATTTCTTTTCTGTGCTACTCTTCTATTCCATTGAAGGACTACATAGCAACATGAAGTCATGACATAAATGTTAATATGTCTGCAATGGTGGAAACAAATGGAAAGCTCAGGTAAATGTTAATCTTTGCTCACTGTTTGTTTCTAACCCAGAGGTTCAGTGCAGCCTTCTGTGTTCACTGTTTTTACTCTTTAGGATTATTCTTGACATTGACAGAAGTCTGTTCCTTTGAGCAGAGCCAAGTTCTCCCAAGCTAGTGCCAAGACTTGACTTGAAAAATTTAAATGACGCTTCTCACACATGGAAACAAGAGGCTTAATGTGATCTTTCCTCACTTTGCTGTTTCCCTTGAACTCCTAAGACATAATTTTAAATGAAGCTTAAATTGTGATGTTACTGAAAGGATAACACAATTAATAGAGTGCTGTAATAGAGTTAATTTGTTTTATTGGTATAGTCACATAGAGATGAAATAGGTTTTGAGCTCTATGTTTTAACAGTAATACCAAGATCAAAGAAAATTTGACCAAAATTCCAATAAACACAGTAATCCTTCTGAAACTCAAACTGAATGTAATAGAAGTCTGTACAACCTGGCCTGTATGCAGCATTTAGGTCTGTAATGGCGTTTAAGTCGGCACGGTGGTCAATACGCTGAGCATCACTGTTCTTAACATCAGTTGGGCTCTGTGCCCACCCCTGTGAGGAATATCAGTATGATGAGAAAGTAAAGAATAAAAGTTCAAACTGAGCTTCTGGAGCCAGCACCTAGCAACATTACCAATGGCATTATATTTTCCCAGAGAATGCCATCCTTCAAATACTCTACTTAACAATGTGAGAGCTACCTTCAGATGAGGAATGCTCACTGATCACAGCTGTTCTAGTGCCAGCTAGGGCGAGGTGTTGTTATCACCAGTGTCCCTTGCTAAGCTGCTCACCATGCCATATGAGGACAGGGTCACGCTCAGAGGCATTCGTCAGCTAAGTGTAAACAAGTAGGCAGAGGAGAGGTGAAATGAAATGCATATGAACTGCACGTTTACACATCTGCCCGGCTTACTAGAGAACACCTCATTGTAGAAGTCATTCTCCGAAAAACACTTAAATGTCAGCAGCATAGCATGCTCGAAGAGCATGTCTAGGGTACTTTTCTTTGTGTAGGAAACCTTGTATATTTTTTTCTGCTACTATCTAGAGTCTTCGGAATATTGTCAGAATAAATGCAGCATGAGAAGCGGGATGAATTTTGGAACAGAGAATAATTTGGAAAGTAGGGATTGAAAGCAGTAATTAAAAACTTAAGTTTTTATATCCAAATTATATCAAAAACTTTTGGTGATACTTGGCAAGGGACAATAGGATCAAAAGACTGGACAACAAACTAGAATTTAGGAGCAGTCATTTGTAAGATGAAGAGATACAAAGTACATGTGTATAGGAGACCGGAGAAGATAATGTAGCGTAAGTTGTAAGAAGACCGGGAAAAGGATGCATTCTGTAGAAACTAAAGAAGGAGCAGCAGCAGAATTTCGAAATAGTGTCTATATGTTAAACCAGAGATGCAGAGAAGTCAAATACTGCATCTGGGATAGTGGTCCCAATGGTTGGGGTGAAGCTCACTTTGTCTATAGCCTGAAGAAGCAAAAATGTGAAGCCAAGGTTAATTTCCTACTTTTTTTTCCACTGAGTCTGAAAGGGCATCTGAAGCAACTGCTTAGTTTTTACAGCAATGAATCCCAGAATTCATGGCCTATTCCAGATTATGTACATAGAGTACATGCAGTGCTCCCTAGAAAGTGTGTGTGTGTGTCTGTATGTACAGGGAGGAAGTCAGGTCTCCAGCTGTTGGGAGGAGACAGAGTCACAGAGACATCTACTGAATGTGTGGTACAGAAAGCAAATGTCAGTGATAAGGACTGTTTCCCTTCTGTCCCAATCAAAGAACATGTGAAGATTGAGACCAGGAAAAAACCCACAAAATTTTTTTGCCAACTATTCAAGAGCATGGGAGATTCAACCTTTAGTTTGTGTCTTAAACATTTATACAGCTCCTAAATTTCCACAACAAACAAACTCAACTGATTAAATCTCGTTCAATTAAAAAAAAATTGGATAATATTAATGTTACAGTTTTACAAGGGAATTAGGCTTGGTTTTATTCCTTGGATCCCCATCCAAAATTGTTAAGCTCTTTTAGATTCTTGGAATCGAATAGTGCTGGCCATGTGTAAAAATATAACACTATCAATAGATTCATGGACAGAGAAATTATATGGCATGAAATAAGAGAATTTAAAATAATACTGTCATCAGGTGAATAACTTTCATATTGACTTAAATATAGTTAATTTGCAGCAAGTGAGATATGTCTTTATTTCAGAAATGAAGCATGGGCAAATAACGTGGAAGATGTTGATATAATGAAATGAGACTGGGAGATTTTTGTACATTTCTAACCAGTCCTCTAATATTAATAATATTAACATCTTTTGTTTCAGATAAAGGGGTTTTTTAGATCAAAGTACTGTAGTATTTTAGCTGGAATAAATGTAATGTCATGTTAGTTTCTAGAAAAACAGAACAAGACCACCCTTAATAATAGAAGAAAGCACTAATAAATTAGACTGGAAGGGATTTTAAAAGTAGATATGACCCATTTTGCACACACACAAAATCACACATAAAAGGGAAATTCTAGTATCTGTATCACACTTGGGTCTAGTAAGATACCTTTGTTAGTTTTCAAGCATCTTTAGGGTAACAAAGTTTTGGGGAAGTTAATTACAGGTGAGTGTTGTGTTGTATCTCAAGTTGCATTATCTGTAAGTGGGGTTGTATTAGAAAATAATTAAGTTGTGGTACATCTTAATAGTTCCCGTCAGGATTGAACCTTCCTAGGCCTCACAGAAGGACAAAGCATGAGAAAACAAGAGCAAAAGAAGCTAACAGCTCCTCCTGAAAGATGCTTGTAGTCTTATCTGCAAGACAAGTGGCACGGTAATGGGAGAACTGTATAATCAAATAAATAATGAAAAGAAGGGAAAAAAATATTTTAAATCCGCGTGATAATAGCTACTCTTGTTTTTCCCTATGTGTCGTAGGAGAGGGTCTCAAGCAGAAGTTACCACCTTTATACATTATTTTTTAATGCTTCCATCAAGAAGTGGACAAGTTTGTGCCCAAAATTACCTTCACATGGAGTACAAGAGATGGTATAGTGAAAAAAGAAGGGGGCATGTGCAAAAAAACCAACCCTCATAGCTGGAGGAGGATGCCTGGAAGATGGCAGCATAAAGTGGAGCCAGATGTAGCCCCATGCTTAAATGTGTCTGTACAAGCACAGTCTTGTTGCATGGTGTACAACGTGCTGCACAGTGCCACCTGAAAGAGCAGTACAGGAAAAGAGGAGACTCACTCACATAGCCACTGCTGGGAGATGCTGCTGTGTCCCTGACACCACCTGTCAGAGAAAGAAAAGGGTAATGTTAATGCATTCAGCAACTGTATGAAATTGTTTCAGACTCTGATGACTTCAAAAAATGGTTTTCAGGGAAGCAGGCTGAGGATGCCTTCTAGAGAAATAAATCAGTAATGAAAAGATTGACTTCTAAGTCACCTTCATAAACCTGAACAGTTAGAGGAAGCCTAGGAAATTCCAAAGGAGAAGGAGATCTGAATTAAACTTGAACAAGCTAGGATTTTCTTATTCCCTGGTAGTAGAAGTAAAATGATAAAAATGCCGCTAAAATAGATGATTGTTAACATTAGAAATAAATTTTGTTTTCTTCCACTTACGGCCAGCAATATTTCAGAACTAAATATTGTTAATATTTACATGCAGTCATTGACTTTGAACCTTTAGGGAGCTCTACAAATTTTCTGTGTGCTCCTTCCAGCCAAATGTTCTGTGGTTCTACCTAGAGCCTGCAACCATTGCTGTAAGCAAAGTGTGACTGCTATTTCCTGTACCAGCTTTTGGCACTCTTTGTAATTGACAGGTATGACTGACTGGATGTAGGGATTTCTTGGAAGGCAAGGCAAAGGACACAAGTTCACACCTAGTAGGAAGATGTGTTGTGCAGCTACAAACGCAGGAGTCACAGCGAGTAGCATTGACGGCTTCCCATCACCTCTTTTGCGACTGCCAACGTCTTCCAAGCCATTCTGACGCAGGCTAGATCCCGGCAGATACAAATTTCCACACCTTTCTGCTTGTGAGTTTTACAGTGCTAGGCCATGCATTTACTGCTGCATGGGATTTACATATGCACACATATGCATATAAACATAGATATAAATAAAGAAAGCCATTCTTGGGAATTGCTGAAGAGAAGCAATATCCTATATCTGCTATGTGCTTTCCCAGAAATGGCTACCAATTTTTGTTGAGGGCACTGGGGTCTTTGAACAGTGGTTCTTCTGGAAGGCTGATGTGTAATTCAGCAGGTAGATAAATGGTGCTTTGCTCAGTCTAGTGCTGAGACTCATTGCATTAGGTGTTCTTTTGGCTGTTGTATCTCCATCTCTAAGATAATCTCTCCCTCTTTCCAAATGTTTTCCTCGGTATCTCGGACTGTATCATCTGCCAACGCATAACTCTTCTAGCTGGTTCACTTGGGTTCTGTTAAATTTTATGTAATCCATCTGCTCTTGTGGGACCTAGCTGATTTTTGTTTGTTAGAAATTCTTTTCTTCATGTTTCTTTTATCCTATATTTCATGCAGCTAAAGAAAATACTGCCACAGGTCTTCATTCTTGAAATAAACTTCGTCTTCTATGAAATTCTCATTTTGTCTCAAAAGTATTTGTTGTTTGGTTTTTGGTTTTTTGTTTTAATCTGTGTCACTTTTATGCTGTTTTCTGGTAGCTTATAACTAGTGACAAGATTAAAATACTTTAAAGATGTAACAAATAACTGAATCTTGAAAATTCCTATTGAAATAATTGTTTCAGAGGCTATCTTGAGCACAGCAACCATGAAACAATAGAGTTTTCAGTTTTCAAAAAAGTAAGGAGAGGGTACAACAGAATGGCCACCTTGGACTTCCAGCGGGCAGACTTTGTCCTGTTTAGAAGACTGATTGACTGAGTCACTTGGGAGGCAGTCCAGACTGGCAAAGGAGTCCAAGAAGGCTATACATTCTTCAAGAAAAAAATCTTACAGGTGCAAGAATTGTCTGGCTGCATGTGCTGAAAGATGGGCTGACTGTCTTGTTTGAACAGAGAGCTTTGGCTGGAACTTGGGAGGGAGAAAAGAGTTTATGACCTTTGGAACAAAGGGCAGGCAACTCAGATGTGCCCTCAGGACGTTGTGAGGTTATGCAGGGAGAAAATTAGAAGGGCCAAGGCCCAGCTAGAACTTAATCTGTCTACTGCCATAAAAGACAACAAAAATGCTTCTATAAATACATGACCAAAAAAAAAGGAGAGCTAAGGAGAATCCCCATCCTTTAATGGATGCAGTGGGAAGCATGATGACAATGGATGAAGAAAAGGCTGAGGTGCTTAATAGCTTCTTTGCCCCAATCTTTAATATTAAGACCAGTTGTTCTGTGGGTACCCAGCCCCCGAGATGAAAGACAGGGACGGGAAATAGAACCAAACCTCCCTAATGGAAAGGAAAAATGGTCAGTGACCTGCTCCATCACTTAGAAACAGAAAAGTCCATCAGGCTGGATGGGATCCACGTAAGGGTACTGAGGAAGGTGGTGGCAGGATCCAGGGAACTACAGGCCTGTAAGCTTGACTTCAGGGCTGGGGAAGGTCATGGAGCAGATCATCCTGAATGACATCACATGGCATGTACAGAATCTGCATGATCAGGCCCAGCCAGCATATGTGTTTATGAAAGGCAGTTCTTGACTAACCTGATCTTCTTCTAAGACAGGGTTATCCACCTAGTGAATGAGGGAAAGGCTGTGGATGTTGTTTACCTGGGCCTTAGTAAAGTCTTTGACACTGTCTCCCACAGCATTCCCCTGGAAAAGCTGTCAACCCATGGCTTGGGCAGCTGCACTCTTAGCTGGTTTAAGAGCTGTCTGGGTGGCCAATCCCAGAGAGGAGTGGTGAATGGAGTTACATTCAGTTGGTAATTGGTCACTAGAGGTGTTCCCTTGAGCCTTGAGTATGGGGCCAGTCCTGTTCAACATCTTCATCGATGATCGGGACAGGGGGATCAGGTGCACCCTCAGTAAGTTCACAGACAACACCAAGTTGCATGGGAATGTTGACCTGCTGCAGGTAGGAAAGCTGCACAGAGGGATCAGGACAGGCTGGATAGACGGGCTGAGACCAGTGGTTTGAAGTTCAGCAAGGCCAAGTGGTAGATCCTGCACTTGGGTCACAACAACCCTGTGCTGTGCTACAGGGTGAGGACAGAGTGGCTGGAAAACTGCCCAGCAGAAAAGGACCTGGAGGTGCTGGTAGACAGCAGCTGAACATGAGCCAGCTGTGCCCAGGTGGCCAAGAAGGCCAGTGGCATCCTGGCCTGTATCAGCATTAGTGTGGCCTGCAGGACCAGGGCAGGGATTGTCTCCCTATATTCGGCACTGGCAAGGCTGTTCAGTTTTGGGCCCCTCACTATAAGAAAGACATTGAGGTGCTGGAACGTGTCCAGAGAAGGGCAACAGAGCTGGTGAAGGGTCTGGAGCACAAGTCCTGTAAGGGGTGGCTGACTGAGCTGGGGCTGTTTGGCCTGGAGAAAAGGAGACTCAGGGTAGACCACCTCTCTCTCTACAATGCCCTGAAAGAGGTTGTAGTGAGGTGGGAGTTGGTCTCCTCTCCCAGATAATGTATGATGGAATGAGAGGAAATGGCCTTAAGTTGAGCTAGAAGAGGCTTAGATTGGATATTAGGGAAAAGTTCCTCACCAAAAGGGTTATCAAGCATTGGAACAGACTGCCTAGGGAAGTAATGGAGTTACCATCCCTAGAGGTATTTAAAGATGTGTAGTTGTGGTACCTAGGGAAATGGTTTAGTGGTGGACTTGGCAGTACTGAGTTAATGGCTGGACTCAATCATCTTAGAGGTCTTTTCCAACTTAGCTGATTCTGTTTTTTTTTTTCTTGTATTTCAGCTAAATAAAAGTCCTAAGAGTTCAGTTTTCTCATAAACTCATAGTTTTTTATGTTTTGGGTTTTTTAATATCTTTCATATCTATTTAGGTGAGTCATCTGCTATTACTTGAGATCTTCATGACTTAAAATTTGGTAGATACAGTGACTGCAAGTAAAGTCATTGTCAGAAATGAACTCTTTCATTTATTCAATCTATTGGAAAAATTTGAAAACTTGACATAATGTGATGATATTTAAAGGCAAGTGCTTAACTCTGTGTTGTACAAAACAGCTTTTTGACCTGTGTTTCCTTCATTTCTGAAAAGTAAATAGGTAAAACAGGAATTTTTAAAAGAAGGATTTTCTTGGAGGTTTCTTTTTCCCTCTTTGGAAATTTCCTTTATGTCCTTAATGGGTTCTGTGACCTGTCTTTTCATTAGAAGTACCATAATCCTTTAATTACTTCTTTATGCTGTTGAGCTGTGCTTTTCCCTGCAAGGTTTTCTACAGAGCATGAGGCTAGCATTGTCATGTATGCTAATATAATTATATATGCAAAGGATAATTAATCAAATTATTTTTAAGGATTCATTTTCATCAGTCCAGAATAGCATACTCAACTAATTTAATCAGAAAGATAAAGGTTATTATGTCGTCAAATCTAACTGTTTCCAGATTCTTGTTTGCATGTGTAATAATTATAATGACTGGAAGGTCATCTCTTGTCAAAATACTGTGCAATGATATCTCAGATATGAAAGTTTGAAATACAATAATGTCTTGTTCATTGCTAAGCACTAATGGCAATCATATAGCCATGTGTGAGTCAGCACAGGCAGGCATCCAGGACAACCACAAATCCACAGCCAAAATTCATTTCTGTTCCCTCGCTAAGGGGGTGATCCCTGCAGCAGAGACATGGGTGCCATTACATTCACTCTATGTTGCAGGATCATCAGCCTGCTGTTCACACAGGTTTTTCAGCTTCTCAGGTGCAAGGTCACTTGGCTGCATTCACAGTCTTCCTCAGAAGTCATCCTATTTTAACACATTCCTCCCAAAAATACGGTATATGATGTGAGGGACTTTTTACAACGTGTTGTGATTATAATATTGAGTCTAATCCACTAACTGTGAACCCTTTTACAGAGTTACAAGTTGCATTATTACAACCAGTTCTATCACAACTCGAACAAATATAGCAGTCTCTTTCCAGTTTATTTGCTGACATACTTTAAAAGTAATGTACAACCTTAAGCAAACCTTTATTATCTTTAGAATTGATAAAAGATCCATGAAGAGGGGAAAAACAAGCCATAGTTCAGTGAAAATGTTATTGGCTGAAGTTGTTTGTTTCCTTGGCTGGAGGGTAAAGATCTTAAAGAAATGCTGCTCATGCGTTTGCCTTGACTTCCCTCATCTCAGAATATCACAACCATCACAAATCTGTTCTCTCAAAAAAATAAAGATGATTATGCAGTTTCAGCTTTTTATCTGTTCTGCCTTTAAAAACCATGATGGAGAAATACACTTTACAGAACTGGGAAAATGAAAGCTAAGGCTTCACATCACTGAGAAGCGTGGAAATAATTTTATGGTCTATAGATCTATATATACATCTAAATATAGGTCTATAAACTGTAATGGTCTTCAGTCAATTTAGAGAATAGATCACATTTAAGCTTAACCAAGGATAGACATTTTGCCAGGCACTTTTACCTGAAGATAAGAGATGAAAATAGCATGGTGAAACTGTTGGCTTGAGTTTTGAACCAATTGCCTAATGGTTTTTTTTTTTAATAGAAAAGTCAAGCTTGCCCTGCAATGTGAAAAATGTCCTTTGAGGACAGATTTCTATCATATCAGTAAGTCTGAACTTCTCCACTTCTTTCTTCTAGTAGAGTGCTGCAGCCATTTAGAATACTGATGTGTAATTAATAATTTGTCAGCAATTCATCAGCTTATTGTAAAATCTACTAGTGTTATGAAGTCAAATAATATTTAGCAGTTTGTCTGAAGTCCTCAATAAGAATAAATAACTGATATTGTGGGTGGAGGTGTACTTAAATTGTCTTAAAACTTGAATATGTTTTAGTATTAAATATAGATCTGTAGAAAGTATAAATACAAAATTTAAAATAGTGTGTAAGTACATCTGGAGCATATAGAGAAACTTGGCTTTCTAGATCTACTATGGTATTACAGGATTTGTCCATGCTTTGGTATAGGTCATTAATGATGAGAGAAAAACACCAATACGTTCCACAATATTGGGCGGAAATGGGAGGCTGTAATAGAGTCTCAGGTTTTTTTATGTGTCTGGACTCCAGGTCGTCATACCTCTAACAAAACAAACTAGTGTCATTGGGATAATCCAGGTTTTTAAATGATGATGTGCATTATTGTGTTTCATTAATTCATCCAAGAAAGAAATTGGGCAACGGAACCTGGGTTCTACATGGACGAAGAATTTGTACTTCCAAGCCAAGTCCAGAGAGCCCATTCGGATTCAAGCCTATCAAACCCCACTATTGATTCAGAGTAGATAGGTAATGATATTCTGAAGAAGAGATGCATGTATACTGAACTAGAAAAAATAAGTTTTGTTTTGTAATCTACTTATGAACTTCCAGTTTCTTCTTGTCTTGATACCAAAGGCAGTTTTGCCTCCTCTGCCAAACTACCAAATTGTTCTGCATGGGAACCTAAAAAGGATTCAGGGGGAAAAAAAAAAGAAAAAAACTAAAGAAAGAAAGAGAAAAGAAAGGTCCAGATTCTTGAGATGAGGTGATGAGGGTTTCCTCCATAGGAACCTTATCTCTAGTTTATCAAAGTGGAGCTGGGCCTCTATCTGTCTTGATTTAAAGTCTTATCTCTTTCAAACAGTTATATGGTATAAATTCTTTCTCTAGAAAGAATATCTAGAAAGAAAAATGAAGGCGCGGAGGTGCAGAAGAAGGAGAAAAAAAAGAGAATATAAAAAAAATAGGAACAACTAAAACTTGCTAAGCTTAGAAGAGACCAACAGCAGAATTTTTTTAGCTAAACTTAGCACAAGTTCTGAATTTTAAATTTGGCATACTGAGGTGTTGGGTGTGTCAGAAATGAGAGAGGCAGAAAGACCTTCCTGGAAATTATGCATGTGAGAACTCAGACTCCATCTTATGCTTGTATCCATCGGTTCCTCTTTTTGTACTAGTTACACTATTCACAAATGCCTTTATTTAAAAAAAAAAAAAAAGTGCTTTAATGAACTGCAGGTTATTTGCTTTATTTAGGTAACCTTTAAGAGTATTGCCAAACTCAGTAAAGAGCCTTTGTTGAAAACAAATGCACCACTTTATCTACTACCTGCCTTCAAAAAAAACTTCATAAAAAGACAAAATAGAAAAAAATTTTGCAAGCATGTCAGTAAATACAAATCCTGCTGCTAAGGTCTGATTCCTTGCTATTCTTGTTTCACACTCACTTCATGAAAAGGTTGAAACGGCTTAAAAGCTGGAACTGATGAACCTATACATAAATGATTAGGAATGCTCTGCTAATAATTTCCAGTAAAACTCATCACTGAGTTTCCTTAGGAGCACGTCAGCCTCTGCTTTGAATGCTACTCAGACTTGTAAAAACTTTTTATTGAACAGTCCACTTATTCTCAAAAATAAATTGTCCAAGTCAATTCTGTTAATACTGTCACAGATTGGCTTTTTCATTGTGGATTGTATCAGGCTTTTCAGTGATGGCCTGTTGTCTTGGCAGAAAGATGCATTTTGACCGTTACTGTCTGCCAGTGACAATTTTTCCCTTAATTTAGGAATTCCTGCTTCTCATGAAGGCCAGCTGGAAGCAGCTAATGCATTACAGCAACTTCCTCAGCTGTTGGCCTTGGGAACATGTATTCTTTCCAGAATATATATCTTTGGCAGGGAACAGAAAGAAGGAATCTTGGGTAGCGAGTGTGCATGCCAAGTGTAAGGATTGTTATATTTAACACCTAGGTTTCTGTCCTTGAAATTATGTCTAAAAGAAGTTCAAAAGTAGGACAAAATCAAACAGGGTTGGTAGCTTTTTTTGAAAGAAAAAAAAAAACTTTAAAAAAATAGCTGTTAACTATCTTTATGTAGGAATTTTTGGTAATCTTTAACAGGAATGTTTTACATGTCTAGCTGCTTGAATGGTTTTACAGTACCTTTAGGACTGTGTCCAAAATGCACAGATTAACAGCCACATAAAAAAAACCCCTCTGGCTGTGTATTAGAACATTTAGTCTAAACCTACAAATACAGTTGTCCTATGGGAATTTTTGCTAATCAGCTACATGGCCTTAAAGTGTAGGTCATGTGAATAGTCAGAAGTAAAATGCAATTAACCCTCACAAAAATAAAGTATTGCATGTGCAAGACTGAGATTTGGGAGGCAGAGTGGATGGGAAGAAGAACTGTAGAGATGTGTTCTTCATTCACTAATAATAAAAGCTATGGGTTTAAATTAAACTGAGATCTGCTAAATTAATGAAAATTGTACATATTGGTTTGGAGTGGGCATTTTCTGTAAATCTCATATATGTAAGCTTTGTGTTTATATATATATAAGCATATAAAAAATACAGGCAGTTTTGACAGATAGATTTATTTGTGATTAAATTCACTGCTTAATATGTAAAAGTGAAAATATTTTTGATTTCTTTGAAATTAAAAGCTTTGTTACAGTTTTAAATATGTAAATTCCAGAAATATGCAGAAGCTATACAGCTTCAGCTATGTACCACAAGCACTACCTAAAATGTGACAGCTTCACATCCAGTGAAAGGTATTTACCTCAGGTTGAATATTTGCAGTGAGAGAAATCCAAAGGTGTTGCAAGCTTGGGAGGCAGTTTTGGAAGAGTCTGCTTCAGCGAGAATGTACATATAGTACATAGAATGCACATAAAGTAAAATAAGTATCAAAATGAGGGTCAGAGCTGTTGCTCTGAGGTGCATTTAACTGATTTGCAGAAGTTGGGGTGTCTCCAAGTCCATGTCTTTTCAGGGTAAAGAAGAAAAATATTATGATTGACTTTTATCCTCCAGTACTCAGTGGCTGGTCTCATTTATAACAGCGGTTGGCTGATGTATTTGCAGGACAAACTCATGTTTAAGACCATTTAATGGAGACAGAAATCTCACTGTCTGTGTAGCTAGCAAGTGCACTGCTAAATGCCATACCAGATGCTTTCCGTATTTCATACTATTTCATATTACTTTGAATATGAGATAATACAGATGTGGTTAAAAGGTATCTTTTTTTTTTCTGGCTTCCAGTCAGTAGATTTCTTAATTTTGAAGTCAGACACCACTGCTGCTGCTTCTGCTACTGCTGCTGCTGCTGATGTGTGAACATGGAAGAGCACAGCATGCCTATCAGATCCTTCACTGATTTTAAAACCCTAGACATCTGGAAAAACCTTGCTTCACTTGTATACTGATCAGGCTGGGTTTAAAAGTTTTGGATTTAAATTACTGTGGTAGCCCTGCCTCTTCCCAATTTTCCCCAAACATCTTACAAGACTTAATAAAAAGTTCCCAGTTTTTAAAAATAAGAATAAATGCACTGTTAAAATGTAGTACATTTCTGTAAGAAGAAAAGAAGATAGACACAAATTTCTTTATTTTCTGCTTTGGCACATATTTCCTATGTGAACTAAGGCATTTCGTTTAATCATTCTTTGATGTCAGTTTCTTTGTCTAAAGTTGTGATGTTAATAAGCAGGTCAAGCAAGACTAAAATTGTTTGTTTTCAAGATATTTACATCTTTGGATAGAAAACTACCTTGTAGTGCTTCATAACACCCTTTGAAATATCTCACAAGGGCCAGTGGAGGCTCAGTTATTGAAAGGATATTAATTCACTAATTAAGATTTCAATTCCAAGATGTTGCCAGGTTCTGTCTAGAAACTCAGGGCCCAAACACTGATTAGCTGAGAGAGGGAGATCTGTCTGTTTGTTGCATGTTGTGTCAGTTGCAATCACAACAAACTTTCAGGCCAGAGCTCATTTGATGTAGAGAAGATGTGACTGCTGCCAGAGTACTCCCCACAAAGGCACCTGCCTACTTCAGTTGTTTGGCATTATCAACTAGCAGGTAAACCACTGGAGCCCATTTTGTTAGCAAAAGTCTAGGGTTTTCAAATCCTGTTCTCCCCTCCAGTATTCCAGATGATTAGATTGCACCTACTCACTCTAGGATAACCAAAGGTTAAGGGCAGATAAATTATTTTAGGAGATCTTATGTACCAGATGCTCCTGCCTGTGTCCTCCTCCTCCTCTGTAGCTGATAAAAGGAGATGCATATATACCACAAGCTCACATATGTTCTAACTTTGGTTGGTAAACATGCAAATCTTTTACTGAAGAGAAAAAATGTAATACTGTGTAAAATATTACTATAAACTAAGATCACCATGATACTATTTAAAGATTCTCTTCATCTTATTAGACATCTTCAACATATTAGCTTCCTCTTATCTCCTCCATCTTTCCTCCACTCTCCCATTTGTTTTCTTTTTGTGTTGTAGTTTTAGTTTTGTCTTTTTTTTTACCCTTGTTAATTGTGCTGTCCCATTGTCTCAATTTAATTTCATTAAAATATTCCAAAAATAAATCTCTCTGAAATCATGATGAGAGGAATCCAAGAAGTGGCCAGAATTTTGGCAAGATTGAGATCTATGTTCCGGCTGGATAAAATTTGTGGAGGTGTATGTGTGATTTTACATGTGCATAATGTTGGCCATTACAGGAACTCAGATTATTTTTAGCTGCACAGAATAAAGACAGGGAATTCAAGAAAAGGAATTCTGTTGAGAGGCTTTTCTCATACAGCAGTATACTAAATTTAAAGTTGATGGCAGACTTCTACTGTGAAAATACTTCAGTACTGATTTCCCTCCTGTAAACAATATGCTTGTTCATATGTTAAACTGTAGTTGATATTGAATAGACAACTGGGTATTCGTAATTTAATATCTTTACATGCCTTGGGTCATGCAGGCTGTATCTGATTAACTCAGATACGGTTTTGTATTGACTCTCCGGAGTTACTCACAATATACATCACCGAGAACAGAAGCAAAACCTAGTCCACTTGCTGCCTTTATAGAATGCCAGTGTTTGATTTCAGGTGGTTACAAGTTCAGTCCCTTGTGAAAACACCCAAGTGTATATCCTAGTCTCTTGTACCTCTCTTGGAGTCTCATGAATCTGAAAGATCGGTGTCTCACTTCTCTTGATGTTCATATTTCGGTGCAAGCCCTCTATTTCCCATTTAACACGTGTAAATCTTTCTTCCAAGTAACAGTGTTTAAAATGTCGCTCAAAAGCACATAAACAGAACTAAAGGGCAAAAACTTGTTTAGTGTTTCCTGTTGTCAAAATTTATTCATTCTTTGCAGAAAACTATATTTCTCCATCTCCATCTTGAGACATGATGGGTGGGAAACATCTTTTGTTGTAGCACCCTCTCCTTGTCTTTCTCATTTTGATTTTTTTCTACTCCTCCTTGAAGCCTCCCAAGGAAATATATACTGAATATTTATGTAATTAAAATTTTTTAGGAAAACATTTTCAGGATTGTATGGCAAAATTTTCAGCCTGAGCTCATACTATTCATTGCGAGAAATGGATTAGTGTTTGAAGATGTCCTCTATAGTACATTTCTCTAAAACTTGGTGAAACTTCTGGAGACTTGAGTGAAAATCATTGAGTAGGAGAAAATTCCAATATATGGGTTTTTTAATAGATTTGTAATTAAAGCAATAGCATGTGTGTCAATGGACACAGAAGTAATTCATGTCCTATGAAATTTTGTTCACAAAAAGTCAGAGAAGGGGAAAGCATGTTTTTTGGTTTTTTGGTTTGGAATAGGTTTTGTAAGCATCTGTACAGCATTGTGCAAGCTTTCACTCTAATATATTATGTTACTGTGATAGAAGTAGAATGTTACCATCATTACAGTGCTCAGCTGCTTTGTTTTCTTACCTCTTTCTCTGTGGCGAGAAGATGGCAAGGTTGATTAAAGGCCAGGCATCGTGTCTCACATCATGTGTTTCATTTATGAGACACATGTGAAAACATGAAGATGTGATGCAAAGACAGAAGGCACACACTCTGCTCAGCAGAAAGAGCACTTTTGCAGTGGTTAATTGATGGTTAATTAATTAAAAATTCTTCTCTCTGTTAGTATCTGTGAATATTTTTTTCCCATTACTTTCACATCTAATAAGAGTGAATTTGTACATAGATACAAGAGAGTAGCCTCTGGTCCCTTCAGGCACATTGCTGCATTTCAGTTTCATCAGAGGGTCTACAAAATGGGCTTTGGCAGCAAGAGGATGCTGGAATGAGTCCTTCAATTAATATTGCCAATTTATTTGTGCTTTTTTAATTGATTTTCATTTAGCTAACTGAATAGAATTCAGAAATCTTGGAATGCTGACATCTGAAGAAGCAGCTACTGACTTCACCTGGACTGGCATTTCAGTTTCATGATTACAGGCAAAAATACCTTTCCAATGAATGTGTCTTCTGTGTGTTCCAGTGCTCAGTCACCTGTGGCAAAGGGATGCAGTCTCGAGTCATCCAGTGCATGCACAAGATCACGGGAAGGCATGGCAATGAATGCTTTTCTTCAGAAAAGCCTGCAGCCTACAGACCTTGTCATCTCCACCCTTGCAATGAGAAAATTAATGTTAACACAATAACATCACCCAGGTTAGGTAAGCAGTCAAAAATGATACATTCCTTCTGTAAATCTCTTCAGTTCTTTCTCTCCATAGAGTAATGATGATCCCAGTTTAAAAACAGAAGGCTAGGACTCAGTATATACTCAGGAGATATAAATTCTGTGCAGAGACTGATCTCGGTGCCTCAGTTTTCGGGCAGGTACATCAGCGACTGTAACTAAGAATGGTGAAGGGTTTTGTTACCCAAGAAAGGACCTTACTATGGGACTGTATGGTATTATGGGAACAAAACATCCCATATGAAAATATATTTATTTTAGAGACACCATAAACATAGGGGGTTTTATATATGTACATCCATTCAATTTTATCAAACCTTTCTTTTCTGTTTAAAAATTCTGCAAGCTGTGGTCTCTTGATATTTGTGAGATCAAGGAGGCCCTTGTTTGTTCCCCAAATACAAACAGCCCTTTCCGCTTGTCTTTAGTTCAAATGTCTGCATCTATGCCTAATGTATGTGTGAAGAAAAATTACTTACATGAAGAGATTTGCTGTTCCTGGTGGAACTCAGGTCTCTGTTGTTCTTAAAGAAATGATGTTATTGCATAACTGCAGAGCTGTTAATTCTGGTAATTTTTGTTTTCTAGAGCATTGTTGATAATGATTACCATTAGTTCCCCTAACCGTTTATCCGCATCTTGAGCATGACTGGGAAATATTCAAAGGCTTGCTGTAAGACAGCAGACCCTTTCCCACTGATTTTCCAGAGCCCTTGTTAAAGTAAACCTTCCTGTGCAGTAGATTACCCCTGCATGGAAAACAAGTCCAGCATTTCAGCCCATATGCAATACTTCCTTTAAGATGGTGAAGGGTTTTTCTCTTCAAAGTTTTTAACCTTTAAACATTTCTGTGTAGTAGTAATTGTTTCATTTTGTTGGATGAGATGGCAGCTGTTCCTTATGGCCCTCTCCACTGCTATTTCACTGTTTTAAGGTTCCTCCTCTTTGTACTTCATCTTTCTTTGTTCAGCTGGTCTCTCAAAAGCAAGAGGCCATCACCCCACCATCGATTCTTCTCCTCTGGTGAGATATAAGCAGCATTGTGTCACAGAGTAAAATGAATCAGAAAGTTTTACAGAAAAAATAGTGTCAAATTCATTAAAATATGACTTAATGTGTGTGATGTGTGCAAAAAAAAAAAAAAAAATATTGGGCTATGTTGTCCTCATGGAATCGATTATTTAGCACTGATGTTACTAATCTACAGATCAGTGTCATCCAGCGTGGAGTCAGAATCCAATCCAGTAGAAACCTTAACATCTCCAAAATACATAATGCAATGCTTCTCTTCAATATATTGATAATTTTGGCTTCCAGTTCCATTCATATTATACAGTAGAGATCTTTTGATTTGGGGGGTAGGGCTAGTGAAAGCTCATGGGAGTGGTGCCACCAGCTCTTTTACAAGTTTCTCTTTTATTAAAATAGGAGATTAGCTCAAATTGGAGGGTGACTTCTTTTTCCAGATCAGTGTTTATGATGGGTTTTGGATGCTATCTTGTTCTAGTGCCCTTTTTTTCACTGTTTTCCCATTTTAATTCCATGTACATGCTACAGCTTGAATAACTAAATGTGCAAAGTTCCAAATTTGGTACCATGGTCCTTCTGTGATAAGCTAAGAGGCTTCCATAAGTGAAACAAGGCAGAAAGATGAGCTCCACTCACTCATGAGGAGACAGCTGCATGACATTAAACTAATTAAGTTCAATGCAACCTAATCCAATTTGTAAATTAAGCTGGCCTTAAATAATTTTTATGTTGAACATATTGACAACAGGAGGGAGAAGGAGATTCTTTCTTTTGTTAATTACCTACATCTATTACCATTTTTTCCCCAGATACACTTCTTGTGTCCTTGTCTCTTTTGCGACCTGATTCTTCACTAGTAAAGGCAACAGTAATGTATATCTGATTTTGCTGTTGTTGTTTCACAGCTGCTTTAACATTCAAGTGCCTGGGAGACCAGTGGCCTGTGTACTGCAGAGTGATAAGAGAGAAGAACCTCTGTCAAGACATGAGATGGTATCAGCGATGCTGTGAGACATGCAGGGACTTTTATGCGCAAAAAATGCAACAAAAGAGTTGACCTCTGTCAGGCTGGCTGGCTCTCAGCTCTTTGCAATCTTATTATTTATAAACACACACACACACACACAGCCCTACACACATGCTTTTTCAGACCAAATATTATCAGATGACATATAATTTAATCAAATTAATTTATTTTTGCCTGCCAGACATCCTTAATGATTTTGGTTAGACAGCCAACATGTTTTATCCTCTGACATTTTCATAATTAATTTTTATATG
This sequence comes from Amblyornis subalaris, assembly GCA_018881555.1. Classification (NCBI taxonomy): domain Eukaryota; kingdom Metazoa; phylum Chordata; class Aves; order Passeriformes; family Ptilonorhynchidae; genus Amblyornis; species Amblyornis subalaris. The sequence goes on along the minus strand of JACAXG010000172.1, from coordinate 30,453 downwards.
AACACTTTTGGATACATATATCAGAATTTTTTTAAAAAATAGTAATTAGTATTTTAAAAGTTTATTTTCTGTAGGGTCATCTGTTGCAAAAAAAAAAAGTCATGTTATCTTGAATTTATTTTAATTTAGCTGAATAGTTTTATTGTATATGGAAATAAAGCCCTTTTTAATTTTATTATATTTTTGGCATTTGGAGTCAGAATGATCTTGTGTTTTTTGCAACAGATGTCAAAGTGAACAAACTAACATTATTGAACAGGTTATTACAGAATGTATTGTGAAATTAGTTAATTTGATTTAGAAACATACTGAAGGGGATATTCTACTGTAATTTATAACATATTATAAACAAGAAAATTAAAATAGCTGGGTAGAGATTTTGATCATTCTCATGGACACATACTTGAACACAAGTATTAAATCAATGAAACACTGTAGAGATTTACACTGAATCACTGTTGCACTGTTTGAGGTAGTGTAGAGAAATGCAGTCCTAGAACTTGTACCATCCTATGAATCCACGTCTGTAGTGTTTTAACATGTCACTTGATTTTAAACGTTTTGAAGCAAAAACCCCATGCCCTTCTATACCTTTGTGTGTCCTTTTACAGATTTACAAATGGAAGAGTCCTTTCTCCTGCCACTTGTATGAATTAATCTGTTAAATATTCTCAGTTTTCTGTTGATGATTTAGAAAATAGCTTTGTAATACTACTTTAGTTTTATCTTTGTCTAATGAAAAAGTCTTTATAAAAATTAAATGTTTTACAGTCTTGTGAAACATTATGAAACAGCTGAGATTTTCCTTATGAGAAAATACTGTACATGATTCACATGATTCTTACGTTTTCAATAAAAAGTAAAGCTCCTTTTGTTATCTGAATTTTTCCTCTTTTGGCTATCCATGTCTGGTAGATTAATCCATCCAGCCCTGCATTGCAGCAGGTACAACTACAGTACAACTACAGTACAACTACAGTGCCTTCTGCTTCTTGACTTAGGCAATACTCTGCAGCTGCAGACAGACATGTCACTCTGTGAGCCTTGATATATATGGAAAGTTGACTATAATAGAGTAACATTCAGTGGAGAGGCAGTTATTTATCTCAGGTAAGTTCTATAGCAACTGAACTTGGGAAGAGGAAAGCAGTAGGTCTTCTGCCTCCATTTTGTGATGCAAGCTTTTAAGTATGCTCTGAAAATAAGCAGGAGAGCAAAATCTGAAGGCAAGACAGCTGGAGGAATAAGCCAGAAAGGCGTCATATTTTCTACTCAAAGCAAAAAGGGAATGCATCTTTATATGAGTAATTGTTCCTTTTCGTTCTCTGAGAAGAGTCTACTGTATAGATGTGATGTAGATGTCCACAGAGTTCAATAAAGTGGGGCCCCCAGTCAGGACTATGATTCAGTCCAGAAAGAATACTTAGATGCAATCTTAATTCCTCTTGAAATCAACATATGTGTTTCTGTTAGCTGTACTATCAAAATCTTTGGTTTGGCATCTTACTGCTGTGCATTCGAAAATGGCAACTTTAATGAGGTGCTAGTGTATGATTTTAAATAAAATACCTTCTGGTTTTAAAAAGTAAAGAAGGAAAGAAAAATAACATTGACATCATGGAATGTTACATTTTGTATAATTAAAAAGTTTCAATGCACAGAAAATTCAGTTGCTCTGGGGCATAACTCCTTAATGTCACAGACACACATTTGAAAGTCTAATAGAAGTATTGTAGTTGGCAGGCAGAAGAAACAATTATTTTAAATTTCCTTCATACTTAGCACCAGATCTTGGTAATACTCCTGCACTCACTTGAATCACAACTGAAAATCAAGCAAAAGAAAAGAAGCCTCCAGACTAGCAGCCAGAGGAAAATTTTTTATCAGCCAGTGATCCTCATAGTTCTAAATGTTTATGCTCTGCTGATTTTGAATATTTCACTAAGAAGAATGTCATCTTAATCACAAAAACATTTTAACTCTGCCTGTATCTGTCGAAAACAGATGAGTGACTTCTGCTGAAATCATCCTCCCACTACCTCTATAAGAACGTCATAAAAAGAAAGTACTTTTGGTTGGGAGCCAGGGATGGAAAGTTGTGGACTAAAATGACATTTTTTTTAAATGTAATGAGTGAAATCAGGATGTTCTTATTCCTTTAGCATCTGTAGTACAAAACTATTAGTTAAATGTGTGTGAATCATTTCGAAGCAGTTTTGTGTCTAAATAACAAATAGAGACCTCTTCTTTCTCTGCATGAATTTGAAAGCAAGTTCATCTTACTGCTTCGGTATATACTATCATCATTCAGAGAAGCAGTACAGACTAAAATACCCCTTTTGTCAGAAAATTATAAAAACATTCTGAAAATCTGCCCAGGCTGTGGCTTAAACCCCAGCATGCTGTGGGGAGGGCAGGCATTTGCCAGCCTTGCAGAGCTTTTCCGTAGACCTGGATGGCAGCAGGCAGCCCTTTCCAGCTGTGTTCAGGCAAGCCATAGCCTTATGCAGGCATAGACAGCCCAGAGTTTACTCATTTTTTTGGATTTGTTCCTTCTTCAGCAACAATCCCTCTGCATTAATATGTTTTCCTTCCAGCCTGATGAATATGTAACATTTCAACTAATGAATTTAAATCAGTCAAGTTCGGCTGGCATGTAAAGGTGAAGTTCATTCTTAGCTCATAAGGACTAGGGTGGGCCTCTCTGCTAATTAAATACCACTTAGACCCTATTTTGTTGGATTAAGTGGGATTTAAGTGGTACACAGGGTTTGTGCTAGGCTAGTGCACAGCAGGCTAACTTCCTCCCACCAACTAGCTACAGCAGTGACCAAAAGTTACAATAGCTACCACTTCTCATAACTTTCTTAAAGAAATACCTGAATTTTAATTGCATGTCATATATTCTGAAGGGAAATTGCTGCTTTGTTCTGGAGGAAGTGGGTTATGTCTTGGGTTGTTTGTGGTTTTTTCCATTCAGGTTTCATTATCCTCTTCAGTGACAGAAAAGCAGCCATTTGCCTGTTCTAAAAATGTACTAAAACTAGAAAGCTTTCCTGCATCATGAGTCCAATGGAGGCCCTAAAGCCTAACAGATCAATTGTAAAAAGAAAATTAGAAGCACTTAGAAAGAATTCAAAGAGCTCTGTAGGAAAGATGCTCAAACTAAGAAAAGGAACATGAAATACATCAAAACCAGGAAGCCAGTAGGGAGACAGTGGGACCATCTGATAACACAAGTGTGAAAGGGACAGTCAGGAATGATAGAGCTATGAAAGGGAAGTTCGGTGAATTAGTTGTGTGTGTCTTTCCAGATGAAATGTTGCAAGGGTTCTCATACCTTTCGTGTTCCTTATAGCAGAGATGTCAGAGAAGATGGATCAAGGTGAAGGAAATATACAGGAAAATAAGACCAAATATGTATGTTATATGCTAACATATCTATGTTATATGCTAAGTATCTACGGTGGCAGTCACCTGGGTATATTGGAAGAACACAAGTGGGAAATTGGTATCAGAGCCACTTCCCATGGTGCTAAGCTGTTGTTGCAAACAGTTACTCTGCCAGAGGACTGGCAGACTCCAGTATAGGTCCTGCCTGAGGAAAACAGAATCTTTAGGCAACCCTTTGAACTACAGATTAGGGAGTCTATTAGAGTTCCTTTTCTGGTGCCATAATAGCCAATGAAAAAAAAAGTAAGATCCCTGAGCACCCGGATAAGCATGGGCTTGTGGGTAAGAGTCAGCATGGCTTCAGTTGCAAACTGAGCAAAGAGGATCTGCTGGACACAGAAGTCTGTGACAGAGTTCAGTATTTTAGGGTATTCAAGAAACTGCATTGACACAATACTACAGGAGCAATCTTTATGGCTTGAATGAAAGGTGGTTGAGGATTGGAAGCAAAATGGTCATCTTTCAGGATGAAGAGAAATCAGAAGTATGGTTCCCCAAGGAATGATGCAGGGGTTAGTTTTTTTGGCATTTTCATCCATGGCATGACGAAAAGTAAAAATTGAGTTCTCCATCTTTGCAGGTGACATTAAGCTCTTCTGGTTAATGGCTGCCTCAATTGGCAAGAAACGCAAAACTGAGTGATTAGATAAAATATTAACTGAAAAACTTGGATATAGGTAAGCGTCAAGTATTATAGCTAAGAAAAATAGCCTAAACTATTCCTATGAGATACTTAACTTGCAAGTGGCAGTTATAGAAGTGGAGAAAAACCATGGTATCATTTGTTACTGTGGTCTCAAGTTACTAGCTCCATGAGAACAGCAGGGAAAAAAGCACCGAAAACTGACAGATGTTTTCAGAAGAGAAGATGTAATTTTTTCCATTTTTGGAACTGGTGTAACCACAACATGAGTACTGCATTCATTATGGTTGCTGTATTCTCATGAACAATGTAGTGGAATTACAGTGTAACACATTGAAAATGGAAAATGAATGAGATAGACTCCTTATGGCTCTCATAAAATGGCTTATGAGATGACATTTAATAAGTTGATAATTTAGATTGGGAAGGAAGAGACTGAGATAAACATAGTTTAAAAAATCCTGAAGGTGATGGATAAGCTGCATGAGTAGCTCTTCTTAAAACGCTGGAGTACTGCAAAGAGGGCATCTTTGATATGGCTAGTATGGAAATTAATTTAAAATACATAAAAGCAATTTAGGCAGCTTGCTTCTAGACGAGGTAGTATCAGAAGATTTGAAAAGCAGTTAGATGAGTTTATTAAAAACAAGTTTATAAATAGATAATAAAAGACTTGGGAAAGAGACACTTCAGCACAAAAAAAATTGTGTGGCTTCTGAGGGAATAAAAGAATGAACTGCAGAAAGTAGCCAGGTGTACACTGTCTCCCTAAACATCAACTGTTCTTACCCTTTTCAACACACAGTGATAGATCCTGGGACTGGGAGAGGTCTGACCTAGTGAGATGTTTTTTATGTTCTTATATCATGTCTAATGAAGTAGTGTTGGTATGCAAATTCACAGAGGCATACACCACATCATAGGCTACAGTAGCACAGAAAAACAGTGTTTCAAGAGATGCTGGGAAGTCTACCTGTGTTTAAGAAGTCATGGTTGTATATACCCACCTATTTTAGAACACAAATTATTACTTGTCTTAATTCTGTGCAGGGAAAAAATGAGAACTACATGTCATGGTAAGTCTAAAACAGCAGCTTCATGGTAATCCCCTAGGGTACACTAGAAAGGTGTACTAGTGTTTCAGGGCTTCATTAGACTGGGGAGACATAGTTGTAAATGTAGCAGCAGGCTCACCAAAAGAGTGCACATTGACTCAGAAACCCACTCACTACTGTCTCTTTTGTGGCCGTTCACAGATACTTATTTGAGCATCTACTGGAAAGGTGCCAGATTAATAATTTTAAACAGATACGGTGTAAAATAATCTCCAATAAATACATGCAAGGAAAAATCGTGAGCTTTCTAAGTAAATAAGGGGTTTAACTTCTATGTATATCCAAGTATTCATTGATTACATTAGGATTTAAAAAATGTTTTCCTATTTTTATTTCCTATTTAAATTTCAGCAGTTTTCTGTGTGGATAATAGACTGGTTTGACTCTGTGGTCTAAGTATGAAGCTAAAATTTTTGAGATGTCCTAATTCTCAGCACAAATTTGATTCAAAATAGGTTTTCCTGAATTTCAAGCAATGAACTTTCAAAATCCTATCCTCTGTGACAGTGTCATCAAAATGAAATATATCCTAGAAAAACGTAAGTGTTTTAAGAAAAGGTTAAAATAAAAATACTTTTGCTAGTTTTACGTGGCCACAATGAGAAGGGGAATTGCATTAGCTGAAAGTCAAAAGGGCTTGAGACTCATAAAATGACAATGAAGATATCAAGTCTCAAAATAAAATAATAAAAGCGATGGGACTAAGACTACACCATTCAAGTCTGTAACAGTTTTTTCCACTCGAGTGGCAGCAGAATCAATTCCCTGAAAACTTCTGTTATCAATTACTTGAAACAATCTAATATTTCCTAGGGTCAAGAAGAATTTACTATGAAAGAAATCCCTGACCCTAAAAAAGTGCATGTCATAGCTGTCATGGTAAATGGTACCAACCCACACAGCACAATAGAGCTTCTTGGTAGTACCACAGAAAAGGAGGACTTGCTTTGGACTAGAAGCTGCTTCTAATTTTCTAGGGGGGGAAAAAAATCTTACTTTGAAGTATTGTAGACTTGACATTTTTGGCAGATCATTTGAGGAAGTGCTGGTATGCATTTAAGTGTCTTACGCATCTACTCACTGGTACTCTGTTAGTTTTAATGAGCACATACGTATCTATCAAAATAGACCTTGAACCTGAAAACTTAAGCTAGGCACTTACAGAAACTTGTCCTGTCTGCTCTGCCACTTCTAAACAATCTTTTATCATTGGTAGATGATATAAGTGAGCCTGATACCAAACAGGGGTCAGATACAGTTTCAGGAAACTGTCGTATCCTTCTCCACGTCATTAATAATAGAAAGAGCATGCACAGCCAGGAAGCAGAAGCTGGGGCTGTTTTCATTATTACTCTACAGCGCAGAAACATGGACCTCTCTGTTTTGCCAAACAACAACCATCCTGACAAATTCTTGCAACTGGAAGTAAAATCTTTAGTGAAAAACTCTGCCTTTCTACCAGCCAGCTGGGCAAAATTCCCAGAAGCAGCTTTACCTGGAGTGCAGCGGTGGCACAACAGGATCTATTTACAGGTAAGGTCTAAAAGAGGCTGATTTTTCCTGATTTTTCTGCTTTGTTTTAACGATCAGGAGACAAATTATGTGAGGGTGAGACATCTGCTGTAGTTTCAACTTCCTGCATCTCTTAATCTGCATCGCTAATATTCCTATAAATTTTCCCATTGACATCAGCGAGAGTCAGGGTCCATAAGAGTTACTCTCTTCAGGGGGGTGCACTGACTTTATTTCAGTATATTAGGCTTTCTACTGCTCTTTATAATATTTTCATGGCATTTCCCAGAAAATCTACTGAAGTAAAATACCCATTAATTGTACTGAAGGGGTGCATGGACTGCGCTCTCTGAAGAAGTCAGAAAAGCCCCAGATTTAAAACTGAAAGTCAAGTCATATCCCTTAAACTCAATGAAAAGGCACATTAGATGGACATTAGAGATTCTTGCTACAAACATATATATTTGCATAGCTCACCATAACTTTCTTTTTATTTTGCCTTTTTTTTCTCATTCAGCTTTGGCCTTCCTGTTACACTGAAAGACAACTGTTGAAAGTGTGAAACACACTGACTGCATTAATCCAGGTTATTATATAGAGGTAGCAGCAGTTTCTTGGTAAAAATATAAATGTGCACTGCCTAGCAGAGGCCCTGGAGCTCCCAGAGGAGAAGTTCATGTCTGGATCAGCAGCACTACAGCTGCATCAGCTCACACCCCTCTGGGCCCCACTTGCTGCTCCAGAGTGCTCCTTCCCTGCTGCCCTGGGAGCCCCTCGCCTTTCCCCACCCCTAGCATGAGCAAAAGCTTCAAGGTCTGGTTCTTGTCAAGGGATGGAGACATACATAAGTGGTTGGGGGTGGGGGTGGTGGAGAAGGGTCTGCATTCTCAGGATCCTTAGGGTGGGGGTCCAATTCCCCAGGGGAATGAGGAGCAGGAGCCAAAAATCTTGAGTCAGGGAAGGGAGGAGACAGATGCTTAAAGTCTCCCACAGCTATCTCCTGTTGCACTTCTCCCTTTTCAGACATTTCTCCCCATCAGCTCCCCAAACCCCTTTGCTCCCTCTCAGAGTCCGTTCTAGTCCTCCTCCAACTGCAAAAGTCATCCTCTTCGTGACACCCGCTTCCATGCTTCCACTTACTTTCCCTAGCTTCTTCCCCATCCCAGGCACCCTTCCCTGTGCCTACTCCAATGCCTCCAGCCATCCCTGCTCGTGTTGTATAATCCTTGCTGGCGACTCCCCTAGGAGGGCTGGGATGGGGAACACACGGTCGCTCGTAGGCTCCCATGCAAACACCCCTAACCAAGGGACGGAGCCTGAAGGATCCCAAACAATAGGGTATGGTGCAATGCTGGCCTCTCTCCCCCTCCCCCCACCTAAGCCCCTCTTTTGTGCAGGAGGGAGGCAGCCACACACAGAGCCTCCTCCGCAGCAGGGATCCTTCTCCCCATTGTTGTCAATCAGGACGCACTGTCACCGAGCCAGGGCTGCAGAGCTGTGGGAGGATTAAAAATGTGTGGGGAGCCCTGTGCTTTTTGACTTGTGCTCTGCTCTTCACCACCAGTGAGAAGGTTTTCCTGGAACTCTATGTCCCAGCCCCGGGATGGCTGTTTCAAAGGAAATGGTTGTACTCACCATGTCTCCAGAAACGGAGTTTTCATTGTGGTATATTTTATAAGTGTTAAACCTAGGACACGATCTATATTTTTAATTGTAGTCATTAGTGGTTTCAAGCTGTCCAGATAAAATTCATTGTGCCTTATTCTCTCTCCCTTAGGAGCTTGCCTTCTTTTTCCCCTTTTGCTGACAATCAAATAAAGGGAAAAGTACAGATCAGTTCCAGACATTAGAAGAAACACGATGGCACAGTGGAGAACTAATGGTGCAGGAATAACATATTTTGCTTTAAGATGAGAGAGCTAATGGGGTTAAGGGTTAGTGAATTCAGAAACGGAAAAAGGGGGGCAGGGGGGAGAGAGAATTAATTTCAGAACATATGTGCATGATCTAAAGATTCCTGAAGTTGTTAAATCCTTGAAAGTAGAGCGTAGGAAACCTATGTTGCCTCTTTAGAAGTTAATATTCGTTTAAGAAACTAGTGCTACTCAGGGCTCCCTGTGCAAAGTGACTGCTCGGTGGTGTGTTTGTGGTCTCTTCCAGACCTTTATTATGAGATCACTTAAAGTCAAATGCACTTAACTGCTCATGTGTTTTCTTCACCTATAAGTTTCAAAATTTGTTTCCATTATAAAAAGCAGCTTGATGTAATGACAAAAAGCTGCTGTTCTTTCTCCTCACTTTCCTCTTTGGTATTAGGCAAACTAAACAGCTTCCCCACTTAGCATGTATTTTCATCGTCTACTTTGACTAAAACAAACCATAAAGCAGTCCAGGAATCTTGGCCCTTCCTGGTGAAAAGCAGCATAAAAAGCACAGACTTTCTGCTGCAAATGGATCGCTGCTGACTGCATTCTGCTCACCCTGAAGATTTCCAGTCCTGCTGGACTCTCTGCCCCACAATATGTTTTAATGCCCAGCACACAGCAGATGATTAATCCCCTATATCTGTTTCTTATAGCCAGCTTACATGTTTTCCCTGTAGTCAACCTGGTAATTTTCTGCAACTCACAGACTTCTCTTTCTTGCTTGTATTTCCCTTTTTTCCCTATTTTTGGAAGACAGCAGAGAGCATTTAGTCTTAGCTACTTCTTGGCATGGTACTCTTTTGGCCTTACATATGAGTTAACGCCTGTGTCCTGTCTTTGCTTGTTTCTCAGTGTACTAGGACAAGAGATTTTTTTTTTAACATCTAAAAGTTAGGTGCCAGGTTAGAGTCACTTCTTTGTCCCCTGGCTCATACGTGCATTACGTATTTCCACTCTCTCCCTTATTCTTCCCTAGACATCTGCAACTGGCCACAATAAGAGCCAGCTGCAAGGTTGGCAGGAGCTTTGGTCTGAGACTGCACAAAAGTTTTTATATAATGCACTCACAACCCTGCTGAACTCCATTACCAGTGACAGATAAAACACCTTTTTTAACTAAACTCCAAGAAATAGTCTCAATGATGCACAATTAAAACAGTCCATATGAATTCCTACTTTTCTCTAAATATCCTTGTCACTTTGGCTGACGTGTTCATAACCATCTACTGATCTCTTTCCTGTCCATGTCAGGTGGCTTCCCAGGTGGCTTTGCAATATCTGCCCTAATGTCTCTGACAAGAAATCCAGATTCACTTCATTTCCTTCATTAAGAAAACTTTCATTTCTAGAATCACAGAATCATAGAAAGGTTTGGATTGAAAGGGACCTTAAGGGTCATCTAGCTCTAACGCTCCTTCCATGGGCAGAGACATCTTCCACTAGAGCAGATGTCTTCAAAGCCCCAGTCAGCCTGTGTCGCAAGTGTTCCAAGAAATACGACACAGAGTCCAGGGAGAAGAAAGCGATGCAGAGTTTATTATTATTTTACAGAGTGGCTTATATCCCTTAGCTTGCTTGAAGCTTATAGAAATGTCAAGAGTCTATTGGACCCTTGGTCAGCCACCTACCAAGTTCATTGGTTAATTCTAACAACACCTATTCCAAAATATTTATCTAAGTAAAAATGATAGCAAAGTGCAGCTGCATGAAGCTTAATTAATTTACAAAAACTCCTAGGAGTGTTTATAATAGTTTTGCCTGGGAAAAGAGAGAAAGAGAGAAGTCTTACGAAAATGCTGGTAGAGTTAGAAGGCCTCTCTGCCGACAGCTTTTCAGCAGTCACAAGCCTGGCTTTGAACACTGCCAGGGATGGGGCATCTACAACTCCTCTATGCAACCTGTTCCAGTGCCTCACCATCCTCCAGGGAAGAATTTCTTCCCAATAGCTAATCTAAATCTGCCCTCTTTCAGTTTAAAGCCATTTGCCTTGTCCTATCATTGTAAAAAATCTCTCTTCAGCTTTCTTGTGAGACCTCTATATGTACTGGAAGGCTGCTACATGGTTACGCTGTAGCCTTCTCTTCTCCATACTGAGGGACTTAACCTGTCTTCATAGGAGAGGTGCTCCAACCTTCTTATCATTTTTGTGGCCTCCTCTGGACCTGCTCCGGATTCTCAGGAATTCTTGATGTGAGCTGTCTGCCATACTGTCTTTCATATCTCATGACATACCCTTGGTTAATCCTTGCCTTCCCGATTGCTTTTCCATAGCATCTCCTATGAGAGTTGATTTGTGAAGAAAGTCTCAAATGCTAATAAATATTCATCATAACGGATGAGCTTTTTTATTTTCCAAATGTCTAGCAATATCTATACAGTTGATAAAGCCATCACAGGGATTCTTAGCTACACCCTAGCAGTTTTTTGCCTGTCAGACTTTTTGTCTGCGTTCAAAATAGTACTCTACATCAGAAGAAGATGCTTCTGAGTGCAGGGAGGGTCCTCCATGATGTGATACAAGGCTTTTGCACAACAGGGGGTTATAGTATTAAGAAAATTACTGTCAAAAATGGCTACCCTGCTAGTCACTTTCATTAGGATTGAGGAGGCAGTTATAAAACAAGTCTTGTAGTATCTAATGGCTGTAGCCTTCTTAAAGAATGCCTTGGTTAAAACTTCTAGGAGTAGCTGCCCATCAACAGCATTTCTTACTTTCATTGGGCATCTTTCCCAACATCAGCTGGAGACCAGGGCTGGCCATGGGAAAAGAGGAACTGACGCTCTTTAGGGGCAAAGGAAAGAAAAAATTGAATTCCCGGAAGTAAATGTCCTTAATTCTGTAAGTGAATTTCCTTAATTGTTGAAGTGTCTCTTTGTTCTCTTTTTTCAGGTAGATGGGCTTGAAACCAAGGCCTAGCCTTAACTGTTGGTGTAGTGATTTTGGTGGGTGATGTCTCATACCACAGGCTGAGAAAAGATTGGTTAGGCTCTTGGGTTGTTTCAGTGCTATCAACAACAACAGCAGTGGGAACACAAGGATAAAGTCAAAATAAACATGAGATAAAAATGTTTCCTAGTAATAAAGATTAAATTACAGTTTAGTTATATGTATTGTAAGATATTTATATGCATAATTTGCATTATAAAATAATCAGCAAGAAAAAAACGTGGAGTAAGCTCACGTTGACTTAGTGATGGAACTAACGTTGACTCTCTATAGATCCCCGGCCTTTTTACAGAATCTTAGATTTGTACATGCCAGCTCTCTGGGTTTGTCAAAGAGGGACAAACTCTTCTCAGTGAAATACAAGTTACAAACCATAACAGTTTTCTTGCTCATGAGCTATATGTAGATCAAACACAATTATGTGTTTGCAGGGTTGAGCATTATTCACCTTGTTAAATTCACAAACACATTTCATCTACATTTTCTCAGTGTTCTTCATAACTATTGCTTCTTTGAGTATTTGCTGTTCTCTATTTCCATTCAGTGAATAATAACATAAACTGCCTCTGATTTTTTTCTGTTCCACCCCCATTCACACTGGCTTCTTAGATTCAGTGTGTATTGTATGAATTCTGTAACGGAGATGGATACCTACATTTACAATACTTTACTCTTTGAACATTTGCTTCATGAATCAGAATCTGTGACAATGGTTGGGATGTGTTTTGAATCTTTAAAGAAAAAAAAAGTCATTTTTGCAATAATGAATACTAGCAACCATATTTTTATTATCTAATCTTATATTTCTCTGCTTCTATAAATGCATGTGTTTAATGCAATCTTTTTCATATTTCTTTATATGATTTCTTAGACCTAAAGCCTTTGGATTTTGCATGTGATTCTGGCTTCTTTTTTCCTTCCTTTTCCCTAACTAATCTGTAGGACATATCTACTGCAGAAAGTTTACAACCAAGCATCTGCTATAGTAATTGGGAGTATATTCTCCCAATTAGTTTGTCACTTCAGTGTCTGTTCTCTAAAATTTCTACGAACTATATCCTACCCCAAATTCCAGTCTACTTCTCATGGTGAAACCCAGTTGCCCCTCCAAATCTACTTCCTCTCTACATCTGCTCCAAGCTACCACATTCTCATATTCTCATGCCGGTGGAAAGAGAGGTGCTTCAGACAGTAGGGAGAAAAAATTTTGCCACAAAGCATTCTCCTTATGAACAAATTTTTGCATCATGCCATCTATTCCAAGTTTTGGAGAATTTTATTTAAAACAACTTTAGAAATTACTGTCAAGTCACATTCTTTTCACAACATTTTAGCCTAGGGAGACCAATCATCCCCTGGTGAGACCATTCGCGTTCTTCAACAAAATGTTCTCCAAGTTCAAGTATCTAGCAAGCCTGAGGGAAGAATCATTAAGGTCAATGACAAATCTTAAATAAGAAATAAAGTAAATAAAATAAAATGCAGTCAGAAAGAAAGGCCTTTAAAAACACCAGCTCAGCTGAAATCTGGCCAGTACAGCCCAGAGGGCTTCAGTGCCAGCTGTAACTGCAATGCAAAGAGTAATATTGTCAGGGGATATGTGAAGGCTAAGGAACTTATGTGGAAATTATGAACTGGGTCAGGGGGGATCCACCCGCCTACTAATGGCAGTTATTGATGGGAAACATGCTTAGTCAATTCTGCAGGATTTAGTGATACAAATGCCAGAATGATGCTTCCTCCTAGAGTTTCTTAGACAAAGTTTTTTGTTTTCTCCTCTGCACCTTCTCTTTCTGAAGGAAATCAGTCCTTACACTTCCTTCTCCATCTGCCTGCCCCAGACCAACGCACACATGTCCATACATGTACACAGATATTGCAGTCATAAAATAGGTGATGATACGCAGCAGCTGACTTCCACTGAAAGTGGATTCACCCCCCCCACACAAAGTGGGCAGAAAATTACACAAGCAGAAGAAGCCAACAGTTTGCTATCCTCTTAGGGACCTTCACTGACTTGATGAGGTGTCCAAGCAGCTCCCACAGCCAGGGTGCAGGAGGTCAGATTCCCTGGGTTCCCAGTAGAAAGGTGAAAGGAGAAGCAAGACATGCCCCTAGCCCTTTTGTGGCTGAAGTACATCCAGCCTGTGGTAGCTTAGCAGGTGGAGATCTCAGTAAAAGTGAAAAATTCATGGAAGTCATGCTTACATGGAAGTGAGTTTCTCAGGACCCAGCTTCTTCATTGGCTTTTTATTATGTGCACTTAACCTTTTGTGCGTCTTGCAGCAGGTGCTGCTCACACCTTTGTGATTTCTGAGAGTGGGAGAGAGCTGGGAATTGCCCACTCCCAGCCCACCCACCACAGGACAATTGAGTCAGGCCTAGGCTCCTCTTGACTCAACATAAAGTTCCTAAAGACAGAAATACTAATGAGGAAGCAGTGTTTGCTAATGAGGAAGGATGAATTTGCTCTGTGTTTGTTCTAAGACTCATGAGATATGCAAGCAGTGTTAGTGTAAGGCAAGGGCTTTGCCAAAAGCAGGTTTCTCAGATAGCTGACACACCATGGAACCACAGATCACTGACAGGTTAATTCAAAGTCTCAGGGGAAGAAGGTTGTGATGCACCAAAATATTGAACAGCTTGAATTAGAGAGTCTGATTGCATTCCTCCATGCAATTACAGATTGAAAAATATGGTAACTAATATTTCACAGACCCCTAAGGAGGCCCTTAGTGCTGTTTTAAGAGGCAGCATGCAATTTCTCAAAAAATGTGATCCCACCAGGATTGTTCTTCATCTTTCTCCCTTGCCACCCACATATCTAAAAGGTCTTATTTGACAGCTTTTTTTTCTGGGAGACTGCTCAGATATTTAATTACCTGTGAGTTCTAACAGTGCCTTCAGTCAAATGAAGAGCCTCTTTGACATCCTGACATGGGTCTAGCATTCAGCAGCATGAACAGAACTGTAAGTCACACCCCTGCTATCAGAGACGCATTTCCAGTCGAGGTAGTCATTTACACACCACTGCCCCTGTGATCATTCTACTTTGTCATTATAGCTTTGCTTCTGCATCACACATCCATGGCTTTCATCAGAACTATAATGTTCTACTGCAGTTCTCCATAGCACTGTTTTGCTAAAGCAGAGGCTTTCTTCCAGCAGGCATTATTATGTCAGTTCACATTTGTAAAAGAGCTTAATGTTCAGATTGTACCCACCTGCTTTCCCCAGAAGGAAGAAATCTGCCCAGAGCAAGCAGTCAGGCTCTCTCACTGTACTACAGAAATTTGCCAGAATGAGAAAAATGGTTGCATGTGTAGTTTTAAAAATGATTCTGTTGCATTACAAGTGATAATTCTGGAAGGGGGCCTGTATTGTAGGTAATGAAAATACAAGCTGGGTTCTGGTCTAATTTGTGTCTTACAGAGAGAAAAGAGAACTGTCACTGAGCTGCCAGGCTTGGACTTGAACATGGTCAGTCAAGAAATAATAGAAAAAGCCCTGGGGAAACACATTACACCCATCACCCTGAAATCCACAATCAAAAGAAACCCATTGTATAGTGATATCCAAGTGGATGATGACTGGGAGGAGAAGAAAAAGACCCCTTCTTGGACCGTGCAAGACTATGACAGACACTCGCTGCACTCTAACTTGGCCAGCCACATAAAGGTAAGGCGCAGCTGCACCGAGTTTGAGCAAAGTGAGTTGTGCATGCACAAACCACTGTGCAGCCAGCTTGGATCTCTAGGTAGGACTCCAGAAGTAAATATGGAGGTATTTTCAGATACAGGCATGACACTAACATGAGTCTGATCAGGAAAGGAAGTCTACATATCTGCGGAGACTCTAGGAATTTAAATTCTGCAGTACATGACCTCTGACTAGAGAAAGTCTTAAACCACAACACTATATGACTCAGCTTCCCTGTTTACATAGGCAAGAGCTATAAATGTGGCACTTAAGTACTGTATAGCCACTTTAATAACTGTTCATAGCAAAATTCTGTTATCAAATCATACACATTTTCTCAGCCTCGTCCACACTATGTAGGATCTTGCCTCCCTCTAGGTTGACACCAATCACTTTTAGGATTACTTTTGTAGGCTTTTTTTTCTGCTGTTCAATTTTTTGAAAATAGCATCAGATCTGTGTCTATACAATGACATCTCTTCTTGAGAAAACAACATGGTTTGTTCCAGGTTTTAAAACACATTTCAATGGCTGGGGTCCTACATTTGGTTTCTGGCGGAAAAGTGTGGTTTTAATTTTCCCCAGTGGAACATTTACAGCATCTGGAAAGTAGCACAACCTACGTTCAAGTGAAAGTGTCTTGCATATGTGTTGTGATGTCTTAAATTCATTAATCAGTATCTGATGATAGCCAAAATACTTCTGGGTATGTTTTAATGACTGTGTATAAAAGAGAGACGCTGATTTCATTTTCTGATTTTTCTTCTAGGAAAACCCTAATGAACTACAGTTCTGGATGGGGGATATTTATACTCCTGGGTATGATACCTTGTTAAAAAAGAAGGAGAGAGAAAAAAAGCATTCCAAATACTGCCGAATCATCCTGCTCATGATACTAGCTGTTTGCATCCTAATTACTGTAATAATACTCAGTGTTTTACTTACTTAGTGTAGTCAAATGATATTGGTGAAAATTTTTTTTTCAATAAATATTTTTATTAAACTATTCCTCTCCCTGGTTTTATTTGAATGCCCTTTTTTTTTTTTTTTGGTTACAAACACAATTTGTTTGGCATCATTATTTTAAAACATTCCTGTGCGGCATAAGGAACTGATCCTGAAAAGAGACAAATACTCTGAACATGGCTGAATGTCTCCTTACAGGTATAATTTAAGAAGAAAACTATAAATATTCGACTTTTCTTAGTGCCTTCTTTGGACTAATGATTTAAGTCAGTATGTGTGGTATGTTACATATAGTATCTACAGACAACGTGCTGACTCTTCATTCTAATAAACACCTACCATCCTCTTTGTCTTTTTATGACAGCTATTTTTAGAATATAGAAAAGCATTATAAAGCATCATTCAAGACATCTCAAAGAATTTTAAAACAAAAGTTGACACATTACTTAGTGACTGACTGCATTGCTGCAATGATGCCAATGATGCAGCACTTAGTAAAAAGCCAGCCTAAATGCATAAATGTTTTTACACTTTTTTTAGAGGAGAAAAGCAAAAAACAGATCACTGAGTTTCTATCAAAAGAATTCCCTGAGACCTGTGACAGAGCTCCTCCATCACTATGTCACCTTCTTTCAACATGTAGCATTTCTGTCACCCCAAAAGAGGGAGTGACAATTTTTTTTTTTTTGAACAAAATTGGTGGAGTACTAGAGTATAAACTGGAATTAATACACCTTAAGAATATTAAAGTCATATAGCCAGGCTGTGAAAAAGGATCTTTGTAAATGAAAGGAATAAAATCAAAAGTTAAGAGCACACAGACACTTGAGTTCATACACCTCAGAATAATTCAGGAGAATGAAAGTATGAGATAAAATGATGAAATAAGAAGTGAGTGAACAGGGAGAGAAGAAATTCAAGTAATTATTTCCTTTCTGAAAAAATACTCTGGGTGCTGGAAATCCTGTATACTCCTGTGTTTGGTATATAAGGAGCTATGAATGCTATTGAGATAGGGATTTCCCTTACGCAAGAGAATCTCAAAGATGGACAGAAGCTGGAAAGTTGGGATATTACCAGTTCTACTCCTTGCCCCACAAAAAATGCTTTGGATTAGTCAGGAATAGAACTAAGGTAGAGGGTTTGTACCATCCCCTCTGAATTCTAGAATGTGCCCTACTTACAGCAGGTTTACAGTGCTCTAACTTGTGTCAAGATGAATTCATCTTCAGAGCAGTGAGTTTAATTCCTTCCTTCTCATCTGGTCCATGATTTATTCTTGTTTGTGCTGTAGCTATTTGGACGCTGGTGTAGCTGGTACCATAACTGGTAGATTCCAGCTAAAAATGCTTACTGCTTTAATCTGGTGTGCAGCCAACAGCAGAAGAGTAGCAGCATTTAAATGCATGTGCATAAAGTTAGTGTCCCTTCTACAAAATTGGACATTGCTGTAAATATGCAAGGGAACTCAGTCTCCTGCCTTGCTGCAGTTTCAGTGTAGATGGGGATTCTTGTCTGAAAGATCAGGCCAATTCAGTTTATGAACGTAAGAACTTGAGAGTGTTTTACAAGACTAATCGCTGACATTATGAAGTAACTACTCACATTAAACCAACAATACTTGACTTTTTTCCAGCCAAGTACATTTGCTTTAAGTGCATTGCATACAATGCAGAGACGTACTTTTGTAAAATATTGAGGCCTGCACGCGGGAAGCCTAAAAGCAAAGGGCCCGTAATTTCCAGGAAAACAGCCAATAATGAGAGTTTCTCAACTGCATTACTTTGTGAGGGCTTAGCTGAGAGGATAGAATCGTTTTCTCCACAAGTCCAGTACGGGCTGTTTCAGTCTGATTTCACTGCTGTCACCTAGCGGAGAGTTAGAAAAGACGACAAACGTGTCAGGCAGGAAGATGCCGGTTTGGGCTAATGTTTTTTAAAACTTTTAATCTTTTCAAAAATAATGTTATGTTTCTTTTGGAAGTGGGGGAAGGGCTGTTTGATTTTTTGCGCTCCTCTGCGGGTTCTTTTGCTATGCGGGTTCCTTTGGTGACCCCTCGCGGCAGAGCGCGGCGGGCGGAGGGACCCCGCGGCTCCCGCGCGTTCCCGGGAAGGGGCGCAGCGTGCGGAGCGCCAGGGGAGACGGGAAGGCTCCTCCGCGCCCGGCGGGAGCGTCTGCCCGCCCGTGACGGAAGCGGCGTGCTGCTGCGCCCTGCAGAGAGCACTCACGGGGGCAGAGCCCATTGTCTGTGGAAACGCGAGCTGTGCTCGAGGGACTGGGAAAATAAACAACACTTGAATACTTTGGGACGAAAAAGACCAACCAGACTTTTCTTCAGGGGGGAGTGGTGGAGCCTCGGGATCCTTTGTACCATGTGCTGACTCTAAAAACAACTAAGGAGACACCCCTTCTTTAACCACTTGATGCAGTGCTACTTTATATGTCTTGTAGGAAAACAATTTAAAATTTTGGTTGATAGAGATTACTTTGTGTTGTTTCTTCTGTCATGTGCATTTTTTGCTTTTGTTGATTTTGGTAGTTTGGGTTATTTTTGATTCATTAGTGACAGAGACTGAAGAAGACAAGTTATCACATAACTTTCATTATAAACTAGGATCAGTATCGATGTTTGGAGAACAGAATGTTTAGTGTATTCCAAAAGTGCTGAAAAAGCTATGAGAAAAGGAGGCTCAGGGGGACCTTATAGCTCTCTACAACCACCTGAAAAGAGGTTGTAGACAGGTGGGGATCTCTTCTCCCAGGTAACAAGTGACAGGACAAGAGGAAATGGCCTCAAGTTGTGCCAGGGTAGGTTTGGATTGGATATTATGAAAAAATTCTTCACTGAAATGGTTGTCAGGCACTGGAACGGGTTGCCCAGGGAAGTGGTGGAGTCACGATCTCTGGAAGTGGTTCAAGAAACATACGGACATGACACTTGAGGACATGGTTTAGTGGTGATTACAGTGGTGCTGGTGTAAGAGTTGGCACTGATTATCTTAGAGGTCTTTCCTAACCTTAATCGTTATATGATTCCATTAATAAAACAACTCTACTAGGTAAGTTTCCGGTAAGTAGTCTCTGTGACCTACATTCATTGGTCTAGTCCTACCCTGACAGCATGCTTATGCATACAGTTTCACAGATTCACAGAATGATAGAATATGCTGAGTTGGAAGGGATCCATCAGGATCATGGAGTCCAACTTCTGGCCCTGCACAAGACACCCCCACGAATCACACCGTGTGCCTGAGAACATTGTCCAGACAAGTTTTGAACTCTCTTGGGCTGATGCTGTGACTACTTCCCTGGTGAGCCTGTTCCAGTGCCCAAACACCCTCTGGGGGAAGAAACGTTCCCTGATATTCAATGTAAACCTCCCCTAATTCAGCTTCATGGCGTTTCCTCAAGTACTGTCAACGGTCATGAGAGTGAAGACATTGGTGCCCAGATCCATGTCCCCTCATGAGGATATTGAAGAACTCAGTGAGGTCTCCTCTCAGTCTCCTCCAGCCTGAACAGACCAAGTGACCTCAGGCACTCCTCATACGTCTTCCCCTCCAGACCCTTCACCACCCTCATGGCCCTCCTTTGGACTCTTTCTAATGGTTTAATGTAATTTTTTATATTATGTCACCCAAAACTGCCCCCAGCACTCAAGGTGAGGCTGCCCCAGTGCAGAGCAGAGTGGGACAACCCCTTCCCTTGCCTGGCTGGTGATGCTGTGCCTGATGTACACCAGGACATGGGTGGCCCTCCTGGCTGCCAGGGCACTGCTGACTCATAAACTTGCCGTCAGCAAGGTTGACCAGGACCCCACCTGCAGTGAAAACTTTGACTTCAATAAAATTTGTACAGGTGCTTAAAGGTAAGAAAGTAGTCAAGTTTGCATCAGAACAGAAACAAATCTTGGCATGCGTTTAAAATTTTTATTCCAATGGTAATCAGCTCAAATATCAGTGAAGACTCCTATTTAAGTCAGAAACTTCTTTACATACAACATCAAGCTGATACATCATCTCAGCAGCACTTCTAAAAAGATACAGGATACTGGTATAACTTTGGTAGAATAACATTTTTCATTGGGAAAACTGGCATTTGCAGTAATATGTAGCAGGAATTTGCTTTTTTAAACTGCACAGCAGCAATCTGGAAGCAAATAAGAGTACTCATCCATGCAGATTCTGCCCACTTATAATTGCACTGGCAGTTACTATATTTCAGAAGTATTTTAGAAAAATTAACTTTTTTCTCTCCAGTAAATAAGGATTAGCTTTCAAAACTACCTAAGCGATTGAACTTTTTTACTGGCTTTCAGTACAACTACTCTACCAAATCATTAGAACATATTGGAAGATTCTGTTGAGGAAATTCTCAACCTTCCTCTTCCTTTGCTGCATTCTTCCCATCCCAAAAGTGTCCAGAAATATGCAACTACGTTCTGATGTTATTTGGTTTTGGCCTGTAAAGTTGCTGAAAACAGACTCCTGCTTGGCTTTGGTGCTTTAACAGGCACAGTTTGGGAAAATTACAGCTACCACTCCCCTTCAGTAAAGTACAGAGCTGGTCCATGAAAAGAATCTTGCAGGGTTTGTTGCTTTAGCAGGGTACATATTTTCAGCTTCCAGCTTAATTTTTTTTTTGTGCCAGTGCACCTATTACAGGAGGCAAGGTCTATAACAGAAAAAGAAGAGGGAAAGAGATATTTTTGAGTTTGCCATGAGTAAAATTAACTGGTCACATCAGGATTTGAAAATGGAAGAAGCAATGTGAGTTGTGAGCTGTAACATACTATAAATGTCTCCGGGTAGGGCAGAAGGTACTCCTTTAGTTACAATATTTCGGTGTGTGAACGGTGAACGAATAACCATAACAGCAGAACCTGCTTGAACACTAAGCTTCTCTGCCCTCTACCACTGAAAGTTCAGCAAGGTCTGTCACAAACTTCCCTATGCAAGGAGAATGACCCACTGGTTAGCTGAGAGATGTATTGAAGCAGATCAGACTGCCGAATCCACTCCAAGGATCTACGTCTATGTGGTTATGCTCCTGTAAATTGAGTAATTCACTGAAATACAAAATGAACTAAGCATCAGACAGCCATCCAGCACAACAAATGTGATGCTTCTGTCAACTATTTTCTCATGTGGTTTTACTGGTTAAAATACTCATCTAGATTTGAAAAGTTAGAGTAGCAGTTACATGCTGTAACAAGTGACAGGTGTAAGATAAAGTGTATCATCTCTTTGTTGCACAAGACAAATTTTAAAAGTTTTTAGCACCTACTATTTTAAATGGATTCCACTTTTTGATTTAACAACAGCACTTCCTCCTATAGAGTTTCCTTCATGAAAAGTTCCTTTTGAACTATCTAATTTGGGGTTTTTTTTCTTTTTTTTCTGTTTCCTAGGAAGCCTTACCTTGTGGACAAAGAAGCGTACAAAACCCGAGCACTTCCGTGGATTCAGAGTTCTGTTGGAGCCTTACCTGTACGGCCACAACCTGATTATTTGCATTCTGGAGAAATGCATTAATAAATGCAGGAAAGACTCTTGTGTCTATGAGCTCCTGCTTATATTGAAAGGCTTTCTCTGTTCCAACTCTTATTTCCCATGACATCAGTGTGGACTCAAGACACCGCTACATCCAAATTCAGGTACCTGAATTCATGGGTAGGAACATGACACGTGCCATGGTTCAACTCACTTCTCAACAACCTGGTGGCACTGCAAACCCAGAGTTGTAAGTCAAGTTTGACAGGCCTGTGCGCATTTATAGTCCATTGTCTGGAAGGAGGACAACAGAAAGATAGTAGAGAAAAATAAATTTCTTCATGTAATACTTATCTGTAAGTCCATGAATCTAAATCTGTAAAAGATTTAACTTGGAAGATTCGGGATTTGTTGGAGCATTCTCCTCTCCTCTCCTCTCCTCTCCTCTCCTCTGCTCTCCTCTCCTCCCCTCCCCTCCCCTCCCCTCTCCTCTCCTCTCCTCTCCTCTCCTCTCCCAAACACATTCCAGGCAGATTTCTGCTGAAGGACAGATGTAGTTCAAGTTTAAGCTGAGGTGGTGTCTGAACGAACATGTACTTTAGGTAAGCAGCTTTTGACCTGATCCCTCTACTTCTCCTGGTTTCTTCCTTTCGCAGCTGTTTCTTAGTGAGCTTCTCCCTGGGAGCAGCCAGTCTGCTCAGTCGTGGTGATGCATCCTGACAGGCAACTCTCTTCCTGCCAGAGGTACTTGTCAGGATTTTCTAGTTGTGGAGGCTGACTTTGTGAATCTTTGCAACTGGAAACTTGTTGAAATGATCCTGATATGGATAAATGCTGATCATGACACACTGAGTCCAAGAGTCAGAATATTCAGTTACGAATTACATATTGTTCAGGGTTCTTCTTTCCTCACCAGTCATCTGGGAAAATTGTGGAAAAAAATGCTGGACACTCTCTCCTCTGATATATTACATTCTATTAAGGCAATGCAGCAACAAAAACTCTGTACACAGTTATATTTTCAGGGCATACTGTAACCAGTTCGCAGGCAGTTTTTAGGTTGAGAGAGGGGAATAGTTCATACACAGCAGTATGACATGCTATGTCATTTTCAGAAGAACACACAGATCCTGAGTTGGTGTGCATTATTTTTTCCACCCATGTATTTAGCTTTACAGACAACCCAGTATATGAACCAGCCTTCCCAAAGAGGACTTGTTTCTCTCTGGGGTTTCCTCTGTGCTGATTGTGTTCTTTTTGGAAATTCTCCAACAGGCCAGTCTCAGCTCAGAAATCAATTTGCTGCAGCTGCTGTAGTAAATTGAAACTCTTGTAGCTGTAAGTGGGTTCATCTGTGGGAATTCTTGTTGCCAGTGGTAAGGTTAGTCTTGTTGGAGGAAGCACTGTGGAGTTAAGGTGGAAGGTAGAAAATTTTATGGCAGCAAAGTTATTGTTCAACACAGAGCAAAAATCTACTGAGTATTGGGCTTATTTGCTTCAAATTTGGTAGATTTCTGTTTTTAATACCTGTGGGTGTGTGTGTCTGTTCAGCCTCTAAAGTTTCTTTTCTCTAGGCACAACTGAATACTGAAAACACACATTTAAGTATGCATACTGAAGCTGTTTGTGTCTCTCTTATAAATAACTCGGTGCTTCTTAGGAAAGGCAAGTGATAAAGATAGTGGAAATAACAGAGGATGGTTTTGTTGTGGGAGATGCTTGCTTGTGTGCAAAGTCTGATTCTTCTTTTCCACACCCACATATGCTTTTTTTGTTTTCTGAAATGCAAGAATGATAATATTTTGAAACTGCTTGGGATATAAAACAATCTGGATATAGAAGCTCTAAGTGAATAATGTTCTGTTTGTGACTGCTCTGGTGGTAAATTGCTAAAGGAAAGACTGTGTGCCTCGTAATAGTAGCTGTTAGGCTAAAATAAGCACAGGGCCTTCAATCTTCAAATTTGCTCTAGTTCTCTTGCTTTTTAATGAGCAATGCCATAAGTATTGTCTGAGCTCATTGAGATGTAAGCTGAACCAAGTACTAGTAAACTGGCATGTGGGTAATTTGCATAGTTGGGGGCCAAAAGTGATATTAATTTTAATTTTTATTTTCATTTTTTAATGTCTCTTAGTGTTTCTTAAGATTTACTGCATCAAGTTCTAGAATCATTTGTGGGGAAAAAAATTCAAGTAAGGAATGTGAAAGCTCTATTTTGTCTGAAATGGTCTGTATTGCTGTAAAGGTCTGACAAGTTATTGCACCCCATAAACACTTCTGAAATGCCTGCAATATTAAGTTACCATAGAGCACATTTTATAGAGACCATTTAAAAATAAAATAATGAGAAATGAAATGGAAAACCTCCTAATTTGTCAAGATTAAGCTGAGGATAAAGAGACAGCTATGACATTAAATCAGGCTTTGTCCCTGATTGAAATGTGACACAGAAAGGATGCTTAGGACAAGAATAAATCCTGGGCAAGGCATTTAGAATTTAATGAGCCGATTCAACAGCATCTCTGGCTTTGTACATATAGGTAAAAATATTAAATATCAGAAGCAATTAAGTCAGCAGTATAAGTTTATGCAAACCTCAAAGCTAGAGAAAAATGGGCTCTCCTGGCAGTGTGTTAAATTGGCAAGTTGTCAAATCCTGAGGCAGTAGAAAACAAGTGAGTAGTGTGGAAATGAATGATGCAATATATCACAAACTGCTGAGGGAGAGAAGAATTCACTAAGGACCTAAATGCATGTCTGACCTTGAAGTGAGAAATCAACTTCTTTGGGTGTTTTTTAACAAAAATAAAGGCATTTGATGGTAGGATCTACATAGTGATAGCCACTGAATTTTACCTTACTGACTCCATTTAACGGTATGTGCCAGATACTTTACCCAGTGCTGTGTCCATACCCCCACGATAGGTGAGGAGTCAGTGACCTTGTTTTCAGAAATCTACCATTAGAAAATCTGCTTCTGTTCTGAGTGAGATCTCCTTCCATTACAGTAGATTATTCCCCGTGCCCCTGAGTCTAGAAACAACAATTGTGATGATGGGTCAGTCAGGTGCAGCCGAAGTGCCTGGCCTTCCTCTCTCTGCATCCTGGCAGCAGGGAGCTGTCATCAACCTTTCCATTTGTTCGACACCTGTAACATTTCTTGGATACTTAATCATGTACTCGTCTGGCTCAAGGCATGCTGTTCAGTGCATTTTCAATCCTGGATTACACAGAGGTCTATAAATCTGAATTTCTCATGCAGCTGTGAGTCGGGGCTGCTGAGGGCACACAGAGGTGTGGGCACCCTGCCTGTCAGACAGGCAGCTCAGACAAGGAGCTGGATACTGCAGCAGCTCAGCAGGCTGGACTTGCTGCCAGGGGAGTGGGGCAGCCCTGCCGCTGGGGAAAACCAGGCAGGCAGAATCGGTCATCTCTGCTGGCTCCCACTGAAACTTCTTGTGGGATCGGTTCACTCCAGAGAGATGGCCCTATCTCTTATCAAAAAAGATCCTTCTGACTTTCTCACCTGCAAATGTTTTAACATGTTTTGACTGGAGGCTGAATGCTTGCTGAAAATAAAACTTTTTGCTGTTATTTTCTTAATCCATTTTGCCCTCATTATTCAGCATGGTGATGTGGACCATCAGCATAAGAAAGAGTGACAACTCACCAAAACCAAAATTATACATATTTCTGTGAATTATCAGGAGTTTCTTAGTGTTCAAAACGCCTGCTGCATGCTTATGAAGTGTTAAAGAATAAGCTGTTACTGATGATTTCAGCAGAATCAATTTGAGGAAGTTGTTGATCAATGAGATGATGAGGAAGACATTCATTATAAAGTTCTGCAAATTGAAAAGAGCTGAATTCTGTCACTAATAGCACAGTGATATACTAAACTTGATTGACTAGTAGTAAAGTCCAGGAGGCTTTCCCTGCCTGCTCTCTATTAGAAGATGGGCTTCCACCTACACCTTTAAAGCTTGGTAACAAGGAGGGGCATGTCTTAAGGATTCATTGTAAGTAATCAGAATAATGTCCTCCTCATAAAAATGTTCAGTGGTTTAGGATTTTGTAATTTTTTCCTTTCATACGTGGCATTCAGAGAGGGTGTCAGGATGCCTGAGAAGTTGTTCTTTGCAACATCAGCAGCATTGATGTTAGACAAATCCTCCTTTTACAGTATAATTATGAGATTCTTCTCAAGTTTCTTTTCTGACACAAAATTAGTTCTTGCAGATCTGTCCTGGTTATATCTGTATATACCAACAATACATTTGGTTATCTGCCACAGTTCAAGTTTATGGAGTCAGCTGCATCCACAGCTAGCTTCTAGCCAATTTGCATTCATGCTGCACATTGACAGTATGCAAGTTCGGCAAGCACATTTAAGCTTCAAAATAATTCAGTACATTTTTGCAGTTGACATATTTTTAAATGCACCATATTTACACCTCAGGCGATGCCATATTCTCTAGAGATTGACTTGCCACATTGATCTGTCTCAGCCAGTGTCATATCAGCTGCAGGAAAGCTGCACCAGCAGCTATATCAAAGAGTCATGCTTTGCGTTAGGGCCAGGGACCTCAAAAAGTGGCCATTATGCCTTTAAATAAAGAGACTTCAAAATAAATGAGTAAAGACTGATGAAAACCAAAACTCTGAAACACAATGCTCTTAGGGGCAGGATGCTGGTGAGCAGGTGCTGTTAAGCAACAGTCCTGGACTGCTCTGAGAAGTGGGCAACTGGGAACTCGTTGGGACCTGGTGGCTGTCACTAAACCATCACCCAGTTCCTGGGTGAGCAGATCCTACTCCCAAGGAACACGGCAGGAGCTAAGAGCTGCCTGGCACAGAGACACTGCCTAAATTATTACCATGCTGCTTCTGACAAAAAAGAAGTAGCTGGTTTTTATAAAGAAGAAAAATTATCATGTATTTTCTTACTCTCTGTAAAGAGGTGAATACTTATGACTCATCTTGCACATGCCATTTTTTGCATGTGGTAATCTTAAAGCTGAAAATTACTTACTGTCCATTCCAGAAAAAGAAAGTGAAAAAAGGTCTCAGTATTTTAACATGATGCCTATTAACAGGGATTTTGTTCCATTTTAATTACGCTGGCAGAATATGCCCAAACCCTAGATATTTCCATTTTTTTTTTCAGCAAGTAGCAGCAGACTGTTTTGACTTATATCCTGGTTCTGTCTTCTAAGTTCTCCTGTTTTGGAGTTTCAAATGAAAAGAATAGAAAGAAAGAAAAGAGTTAAGACTATAGAAGTTGGTTTCATAAGGTAAATGACCATAACTAATATGCATTATAATTGCAGGGTTGGGTTCTAATTTACAGATACTTCTTTTCTTCCAGAGAACATTAACACACCAAAGAAGTCAATAAGCTCTATTACGAAAGTATTATTTTTATGATGTAACATAAATTTGCTTTCCACTTCGTGTAACCTCTCCGTCTATTGCTAGAATTCTCAAATGATAATTTATGTTAAAAAAAAAAAAAGTGCATTCTTCAGCAAACAGCTATTCCCTTGATGAAAACAGTGGCATCAAACCAGGGTACATAAGTGTGATTACTGTTGTATAGTTCCTTAAAATTTCTCACATACTTAGGTTTTTCTTCAAAGCTTGATTTGATGCTTTTCTTTGGAGCTAGAAATAACAGAAGAACCAGGAAGAAAAATGCTTATGCGTAATTTTGGAGGGCTGACCTTTGATTTTATCTTTCCATTCTTTGTATTTAAAAAGCTCAAAAAAAACCCTCAACAAAATAATGTAACTATGTTATTGTGAATCGAACTATTTTTTTTGGTATCAAGTGCACCCTGGCAAAACTTACTGCTAATACAAGCCACAAATACAAACCCAATGCTTTTCTCCTAATGCATCATAACATTGTACCCTTCAAATAAAAATTTCGAAAAACCCCAAGCTTATTAGTGGCCTTCTTTTGGGAGATTGCAGTTAAAATGCATTATTGCAGGCATGGCGCTCATGCCTGAGATAGACAAGGGCGATAACTTTTTAGAAAGAATTCAGTGCTGTATGCATACCAGCAAAGGCTTGCTAAGAAATCACAAGGACATTTCATTGCACAGGCTTAGAGAGCAGTGTGTACAGCAGTGCCATGGCACAAAATCACTTGCTCTGTCAGGGCGATAGAGCCTCCATATACAAACCTCAACAGAAATATTTGGAAAAAGTTCACCCAAGTTCAGGAGAGTGTAGAACTACTATGGAGGTGCCCAGTGGAACCAGAAAGAGAAACTGATGTCACCTGAGCTTAAACAAACAGCAGAGGGGAGCTCCTGATCAGAACTAAGGTAGAAGGTTTTTAAGGTAAAGGCATCAGTGCAGACTTTTAGTTTTCAGTGTCAGTTTCAGTAGTGGACCTGAAAAATCTGAAAAGAATTAAAGAATTGGTACTAAGAACATCAAATTTCCCTGCTCTAATAGAATTTTTGAGTGACTGAGTCTGGGTCATCTTTGAGAAATGCTGGTTTGATTCTATGAAGCACCTTGAAGACTCAGGACAGTTTTTGTTGTTGTTAAAACCAAACAGAGATGGGCCAAGCACAGCCTCCTGTGCTCAGGGAAGCCCCATGCTCAGGAGAACTGTCCACTCTCGGCTCTTGTCATGCTTTTACATAATAAGAAATTGACAGATTTTCTTCAGGTTATTGTCTCTGGAAGCCATAGTTAGGCAAATTATCAATTTTAATCACTGGAGTTTAAATTTTAAACCAGTTTAACACTGGTCCTGTTTTGTTTTTGTAGAACCTCACCAAACTTGCTATTGTGAGAGGTAACTTCTGATTTTACAGCAGCAACCCAATTCTCCAAGTATCTTAAACTGTAGCTTTGTGACATCTAAATTTCCTAAGGGTTCTCTCTAGTGTCTTCCTTCCCTATTCTGAAAGGAATTCTTATGTCTTTGGTGCTGATACAGTCTGTTATCAACCAGTTCAAAAATAGCCTCCTCAGTAGAATTTAACAAAAATTATAAGTATGATGGCATTTTTAAAGGAGAGAAAGATATAATAAGTGCTCACATATCTGCCCTCTGGCCTGCTCAGCATCATTGCTTTTTCTGTGCCTACACACGAAGTTCTTGTTATCTCTGATACCTGCTGTTATCCCACAAAATTTTTGTCCCTGGATGCTTTATAAAATTTCCAAACTTGTTTTCAGTAGGTTTGTTTATATTTTACTTTCTGCGTCCTTCTTTCTTTTATTTAAGGTACTAAAACATGTACAATTAAGTCAGGTTGGTTCAGTTTTTGCACCTATCAATGGGTGCACTGGAAATGCATACAACAGGAATTTCTTTCTCTTAGCCCTGGCAATGTTCCTTTGAGAAGCCACTTCTTTGCTTCCCTTAAAACCCAAGGGATTTTTGCATGGAAGTGCTCTGAGCTTATTCATGCCTGTCCATTCTGTACTGTATCACTGTGCTGAAAACTGGTGTCAGTGGTGAGCTCTCTTCTAAGAATATGCCCCCATGCTAATGTCAGCTTCATTGAAAATGAGGCACTGAAAAGAAGACTTTTTTCTTGTGTAGGACCTGTCAGCTACTGTTTAAGCATAAAGCGGCATGCTGAGCACTCTTCAATGTGAAAAGGCTTTCAAATACAACTCTGAAAACAGAACAGATGAATCACTGAGTGTATTGAAGGCGATGACAACTTTTTTCCCCCGTCCCAGGTTTAAAAGAGTGAAGCTAAATAAATGGAAGAGAATGACAAATTTTACATTTTCAATAAAATCTATGATTTCCTGCCTGACACTGCAAGAGACAGATGAGGAATATTCTCACTCCCCTCTGCTCAGGAAATCACACTTTGGGAAGACAAGAGTATGAGAAGAGTTGAGGTCTGTACCTCTACATCAGAATAGGGAGGTCGATCTGTAGAAAATGTTTTTCTCCAGCAAATAAACTCTGCAGCCTTATGCTGCTTGGGAAATGCTACTCTCAGGGTAGTAGCAGGGATCTTGATGTGTGGTCTAAGAAAAAATACTTATAGGCTATATTTACCAAATTTCACTGATTTATCATATTAATCACCTTTCTTACCATGGTAGAAGATAAATGCTGCAAATGACAGGGCATAGCTTATTGGATATGCTGTTTTTTTGCACCAGCTGCTGAATAGCCGAAATCTGTTTAAAACATTAAGAGAAAATAATTTGTTAGCTGAAAAATATAAGTTCTAGTCTTAAAATTCCTAGTAGTGATTACTTGAATCAAAGGAGATGGAAATAAGGATTAGTGACATAGACACAGCAAAGGACAAAGAGATCCCAATACCTTGCTTTCTCATTTATAATTACTGGTGAAATAAAGACAAGTATAGCTAATAATAGATTTGAACCACTAACGTTCACATAAAAATACCCTTAGGTAATAACATCAAATATTGTTTACTGTCCATGTCCCGGAATGGGGAGGAATGGGGTTGTGTCCCCTCCTCAAATGTTTTCGTATTGTGCTGCATAGCTATGCCTTCAGGTCTGTCTCCAGCCTTTCAAAGTTTGGCTCAGTTGATTGTCGGCTTTTTCTTTCCTTCTCTCCTGCTTTATAAAAGATTATTGTCGCGGATAGATAAAACCTTGCAAAATGAAGGCCTTGTTACCCTTGTAAAATCATGGTTCACTTCTGTTACTTTGGCTAAGTAAAAAGGCCTCTGGG